>VZTN01025908.1:3071-18937 GCA_013400515.1 Erpornis zantholeuca | reverse complement strand
AAAAAAAAAAAAAGCAAAAAACCACTGAGTGTTGACCAAATAATAACATTAAATTCCCACAACAGGACCCAACACTGACCTTAAAAATTCAATTCAATGACCCAGGCAAACTTTGCACACCTGTTTGCCATAGACAGTGCAAGATGAAAGAAATTAATTTAAAGCATATTAAAGTGTAAGGCTTTATGCTTTTCAGTTTTGATGCTGTTTTTAAATGATGCAGAGCAATGGAGAAATCAATAACATATGGACTTACCTGATTGAGTCCTTGGCAAACCGCCCCTTGTTTTTAGATATGTTTTTATAGAAATAAATGAGGATGTCTTACAAATGTGCAGTTTACTATTTTAATACACAATTTATGAGATTTATTATTTCAGTTTCAAAAAGTAGTTTGTAGGACATAAGGCAGCATTACTTATTCAAAATGTGTGCCATTACTCACAGTAAATTCAATAAAAGCAATAAATACGTAGTTTACCTTTTACACTTCAACAGCCTTTTCTATCCTAAAAGTAAAAGGCTTAAAAAGTCAGAAGGAATAATTTTGACAATACCAGAGTAGTCTGAAACAGGCCAGTGAATGGGTAGTTCAGATTGTTAGCAGTTATAGTGGAAAACATATTAATTTCTAATAATGCTGTAATTTGACCTTATACTTGTAGAGAAAGTTTCATCCTAAAAGACATTATAGCATCCTAAAATATATTAGAAATTGTTACTAAGTGCATAATTTCGTTTGCTGAAAAATGGACTCCACATCTAATGGAAAACATTGTCATTTAATGAATGGAACAGCAGACCAGAAGCCAGGAAACTTCAGTTGCGGGTTTTGACAACAGCCTCCCACATGTATTTTTAACAAGTCATAGATCTCTTGTTGTTTTCCCCTGATCCTTTTCATTTCTGATCTCCTTATAAGGCTCTTACTGCAGAGACTGGATATTTTGATACTGCATACAGTAAGTAGCCAAAGAGACATGATTTAGCTTAGTCAGGTCCCCTGTTCCTCCCCAAAAAAGTTCTGTGAAAAGCAGAGTAAGGTAACTTACACTGAATCTTGTGTGCGTGTGTGTTTATTATTTTTTTCCAAAAGCCCTACCTGTTCTTGGTTTAGCTAGCGTTTCTCCACATTCCTACTGCTGTCAATAGTATGGTCAGAAATATTCTAAAGGAAAGTTTCTTATGTAAGAAATTTAAACCTAGAAAAGATCTAAAGCTACAACATCCTATAGCCCAGGAAAAAAAGTCAACACATTATATTATCTCAGATAAAAATAATTTAAATTTTATATTTCTGTATTACCAAGAAGAGCAGAATTCACAAGATCAATGAGTACTGAGAGAAAAATACCATCAAGATATCCATGTGGAAGAAGTCCTTTTAGAGGGTTCTTTTTCCTCTTTTAGATATAGAATAATGTTTTCGGATGCATTCAAGGCACTTTTAAGCATGAATGCCTCCTAGGTTATAAGGCTTCCCAGAAGACAAAGACGTTACTCATTGAATCTGTTATTACCTTGCCCTCTGTGTACTAGATGATTTCTTAGCTGTTTAAGAGCTGCGTTTGGCGCATGAGAAGAAATTATAAGGTATCTTTAGAGTAACACATATAGTTTATACTCAATATTATTATGTATTATGATCTCTTTAGAACAATATAAAATGCCAAATAGAGTCTGGAGTGGTTGCATGATTATTCAGAAATGTCTTCAGACTTAGGTGATGTCAGTAGATGTATCTTGGCTCTGCTTTCCCCAAAATGATGCTGTATCATAGGAAAGGCTATCTTACTTCAAATGCACTGCCGTTGCCATGGCCTGAATATGAGACATTTCAGTTATTGTTTTGAATTACTAGATGAGATGTAAAATATTTTTGCAACTGGAGAGGAAGAATAGTAACCCAACTCCTTGCTCTTAGAAAAATACAGTACACAGAAAACAAGCTCAAATGAATACAAATCACAGAGTACACGGCATAAAGAGCAATAAAATGCTACAGTTCCACCTGGATTGTAGTAAAGTGTTTGGAGGGGAAAAAAACAAAAACCAAAAAAAAAACCAAAACAAAATGAAACCATTCAAATCACAAACCCAGCAATAAATGGAAGCACGTATTAAGGTGAGAAGAATTGCATAGATGAAAGACAAAATGATTGAAAGACTTTTATTTAGTAATGATGTATTTCTTTGGTTTTGGCTTTTAAACTATGCATTTTAATTACAATACCATCATTTGACAAAAATTAGGAATTAAATTATCTTATTTCAAAATTCAGACAGGTATTTGTATTAGAGTTATATTTTAATTGATGTAATTAATTTAATCATCATAATTAATTAATTGTCTCATGATCTGTAGGAAATATGGTATTCTCGAATTGCTATATATAGGCTGCTTGCATTATGTAGATCAGAGGAAAAGATTTTTTTTGTGGGGAGCAATGTTTAATTATTGTGTTTTAGAGATCAGTAGGAAAAGTGCAATCACCAAATTCAATTAATTTAAGCACATTTAAACAGAATTTAAAGCAATTGGAGAGACACAGAAACTTGAGAAGGGGAAGTTGCAGCAGTAGTGCCTAAAGCTATGCTTAGGGATGAGTTACTAGCTGGCTAAGATGAGGATTAGTAGGTTAAACACTACATGTGCAACTGCCATACATTTCTGGTCATGAAAAATTAAATGACACCTTCTTCAGACAACCAGAAGAAACCTCACATTTACAGGCCTGGCTCCTGGTGGGGGACTGCAGCCACCCCACTGACTGCAGGAGGGACAACACAGCTGGGCACAAATATCCACGAGATTTCACATGTGATAGAGGAGCCAACAAGGAGAAGTGCTCTTCTGGACCTCCTACTTATAGAAATATAGTAAAATACTGATGGTTTATATTATATTCTCTTTCCTACTTTTTCCTGCTGATATGTTAAGCCAAAAATTTTTATTTAATGAGCAACACGTAACATCTGCACAGTACCTGCAAAAGATTGTTATGGATATAAATAGCAAAATTTCCCAGATACAGAGGTTTTTTTCTGTAATAAATAAATTACCAAGTCATTTTCACCTTGGAAAATAGCATTATTGTAGGTAATAGTTATTGTGTATTTAAAGACAGACACTTTTTTTATTTCCTACCAGATTTGAATTTTACACATAAATTTTTAACAATTGGGTTCATAGGTGGTAGTGACACCTTCTAATAACTTTTGACAAAACATGTAGAAAGGAAAAGTTACCTTCATTTACTAACACAAACATTTATAAACAAAAATATATGAATTAACTAATTTCTTAAAATTGGACCCTGAAGAAATAAATGTCTGGTTGTTAGGCAATATACACAAGCTTGCTCAGGGTATGTTTCAGTACTTCATTAGTACTCTGATCACTGTTCCTACTCTCTTTGGCAGCACTCCTTCTCATTTATTTTTTGTGCTGCAGTAGCTTCCACGTCTCATACACCCCTCTTTAAACTGTCAGCTATAGCTATGACAGGCAGTTTAGTCTAGTGAATAGGACATGGGAATGTGCCTAAAACTTCTTGACTGGTGTTTTGGCAGCTAAATATAGGTTTGTGCTTCTATGTGCAAAAGGGAGTGGAGGGATTTATTCCCAAGGTGCTTTCCATGTGTTGATCAAGTTCAGTTCATGGTGATTGCTAAACTTTTGCAGCTACTTAGCTGGGGTATCCCATGTGGTAACTTTAACTACAATCAAAGTAATATAACAGGCATTACACAATCAGTAATAAAGTATCCCAAAATGGATCTAAAGAAGATTAACAGTTGGACAAAGATGTCCATGCATGTGGTAATCTGTATACGTTCTTACAGAGAAAACCTTTGACAGACATCCCCCTAATTCGTGATAAAAGGATGTGATTTATATTTATTAAAAGTGGCAAACATGAATTGGGCAAGAGGGGAAAGGTTGAATATCTTAAATTTCCTATTGAAACTAGAGAGTGAATAATGCCTTAGAAAATATTTTTGCTTATAAAAAAACCTGTGACTTGAGAGTGTAAATTTAATACTTATTACTTTCAGTTTCAGTATAAGCCATGAAAAATGCCTTCAGGAAATCAAAAATAGTAACAAAGGAGAGATAGAAAGGACTTTATCTTGACTACAGTAAAGGAGACCCCCACTATGCATTTCTGTGAGCACTCATGCCACTGGTCACAGAGAGAAAAACCTTGTAAAGATCTTGCAAGGTCCACTGAAGTTGCTACAACTACCTGCACACATTCTGCAGGCAAAATATTGTGTAAGTGCTTTTGTAATTTGTTTTAGGTAAAATCAGACACTTTGCATCACGTCACAAGTTGAACTTTTTGAGCTGACTCAGCAGACTGAATACCATTCAAACAACTCCCACACCAGTTTTAACTTCATTCATTCCCTTTGCAGTATCACCCTCATTCATTTAACCAGACTGACCAGAAAGCAAAGGATCTCCGATCTTTAGAGTTACAATTTTTGCTTTCCTTTGCCTCTTTCCTTCAGGCTGAACATGACAAAATGGTTTCTTTGGTAGAGAAGTTTACTCACATAACTTAATGCTCACACATCAGCTAACAACTTAAGAAATTCTGGGCTGGGTTGAAATGGAATTACTGCGTGGTAATAGTTCTATTTGAATATGCTAATAAAGACATATGATGTTGGACTTATCCAGAACTCTGAGGCAGATAGGCAGCCTGTGAGATTTCTTTTCAAAAAGCCAACACAAATTGACAGCAGTGCTCTTGATTATATACTGCTTTCAGAAGGATACCTGACCCAGGCATTCTTCATCCACATAATGTACAAAATAACTGTAGTCTGACTGACTGGGTAATACAGTGCTAGGAAAAGGTTAGAGACATATTTCAGGGAGTATTACAGAACTCCGAAGTTATTTGTCTCAAAAGCAATTGTATTATCTTTAACAGTGATCCTCCTTTCCCTATGGACAACTGTAATTTCTTTCCCTGACCATTTTCTTTCCATTGCAAAGTTAATGTCCTTTGTTTGGAACAGCCAACTTGACAAGGCAATTGAATACAGAATAGAGATACTAAACATTATTCTTATAAATTGCATTAAAGTGTATGCATCTGTCTCTTTTATAAAATGCCTGCCTGCACAGAATAGCTGTAATCTGAATTAGCTGATATGGTGAGAATGAACAAGAGAGGAGTATTTAAACCAGGTATAGACATGAGAAGATATTGGTGAATTACACAGTGGGTTTTAGTTTTTAGTCCCATGCCATGTGTAATTCTGACAAAACGAATTACATCAATTTACTTAACTTTTTACTTAATGAATCAATCCGTCTGAAATGAACAGATTTCAAATCAGGTTCATAAATTTAATAGAAGCCCAATGCAGCTTTTCTGTAAGGAGGAAAACTGAAGTGTTACCTTGTTCTAGTAATAAATACAAGGTCTCAGGGACTAAAGAGGTGCACTAACTATATATATATTTTCAAGAAAATAATGCAATTCTTTTATTTCTCTTAGAAAATGGTATAGCAATATTGATGCTATTTTACATAGTGGTGTTCTAAAATATTCCTAATTACACTAGGCTTAGGATGTGGTGATGTCAACAGAAGTGCTACCATTGTCATCATTAAGATAGCTTTCAAATTGCACTTGCAGTTCTAAACACATAAATAGATAAGATTCTTTTTGGGACAAAGAAAGAACAGATATATTAAATAAAGAAAAATACATAAACATTTCTTTTCCCGTGTCTGATAAGTTTTTTTCTATACTTGTATTTATATACTTTCAAAGCATTTACCTGTTTACAATCTTGATCATGACTACATAGAAAACATTAATAAACCTGTCTCCTATCTTAAAACATTATATCAAACTAATAATTTCTACTGAAAACATCAGATTTTGTCAGAGTGCTGATGTTGAAAGGACCTTGTTATCATTGTGCCGTTTTAACTATCAGAAAAGAAATTTCCTGAGATCAGAAGAAAATTCATTTTTTTCCGTATAAGGTAAAATTTGCCTGTTACCTTATCTTTAAGACAGACTCTTTCATCTGAAGGTTGGTTCCCATATTTTGTTTATTTCTCCTCCTTTACTGCCTTTTTTGCCTTAAAAATCAGGCAACAATTATTGGATTTGGGCTATTCCAGGCTATCTTTAAGTGACATGCCTGGTTTTCAAACTGTACCTTACAGAAAACAAAAAAAAAAGTGCAAGAAAGTAAGTAATTTTTTCTTTATTTCGAGAGAGAAAGTTTTCTCTAAGTTTGTCTTATTCAGATCTTATAGCAAAGCCAAACAACAAGTAAACAACTACCAACAAATCCCTGAAACCAAAGCAAGCAATCACTAATTTAGTTTATATCTCTGTTTTCTCAGCGTCGTAACACAAATATGCTCTAGCTATATTTATAACCTGTGTGAGGTAAAATTGGCTTTGAAGCATTTAAAACCAGAATGTGAAATTTTATTAATTTACTTAAAAATATTTATTTCAGATGGTTTTTCAACAGTAGCTAAAATATAGCAAAACCAAAGTGGGAAATGTCTCTCATATTGTACTCACACTATGATTCTGTTAAAAGTTACACTGATGTTCCTGCAGATTACATTATTTACAGATATAATTCACAATGTCTAATTTGAGTGCTGTGATATTGTGTAAATTCCTAGCCAAGCCAGTAAAACTGAAGCCAAACCCCTTGACTTTAGTCCTGTGATTCACCTATGCCCAAGGTGGAAGTTTAAATCATTGAGTTAATCTTAAACATGGACTCTATAACCCCATGAAGGTAGTGTTCAAATTTGTTGTCAAAATCTTTCTATCTGAACCACATTCTTTTTCTCTTCTGCAATGCTTGTCTCTGACTTTGCATAATGAAAACAGAGGACTTTAACAGAGGTTGTTAATTAATCTGATTTCCCCTACAACCTGAGTCTACTTTATAGGGAAAGACATGGAGAAACAAGGAGAGAAAGAGAGAGAGAAGGAAAGAAAGAGAGGAGGAAAGAAAGAAAGAAGAAGAGATGGTGCGAGGGCATTGCATGATGGTGCAAGGGCATTGCATGTTGGTGTCCGGTTCTCATTTAAAGCAGATGGTCAGGCAGGAACAGCACCTTTCTCTATAAAACTCTGAACAGCACTCAGCAGGGGCATGGACAGCATGGCCAGAAAACATCACAGACAGTTCTCCTGAGAAACTGCAGTGTTTGCTAGTGTTCTTAGGAATTATTGGGAAGGATGAGACCAGAGTGTCTTCATACACTATCTTTGTGATCAGAAGTTGGCAGACCCACAGTTTATTCTCTCTTTGGCAAAACGAAATTAAATCCCAATTCTTAATCCTCCTGGGTAGATGCTGTATTGAACATCTATATTGCCTCATAGCAACAACATTCTACAGAATTAGTTATAATTTCTGGCAGTTGGTTCACTGTCATGAGTCTCGCGATTCATTTTTACCACTTTAGTGGGAAACTTCTGGTGAATTAACTTCTTTATTTGACATTGAGCATGTATGTTCATATCTGATGCTATTTGCACGCTTTCAGTCTATGTCAGTTAAATATTTAGTTTGGAATTTTATTAAAATCTGGGGGGTTTACATCAAATATGTCCGGTAATATATGCTCCTCTTCTCCTTCCTTCCTTCCCTCCACCGCCCCCAAAAACTTAAGGAAACAAAATAAACTTGAACCCTGCTAAGATTACCTTCTACAGCTTGATTAAATAACAATTTAGTTGTTGATACAACCGACTAGTTGACGATTGACACTCTAAGTCTACTCTGTTAACAGTTTGTTATCATAGGCATTGTAACCAATTAGTGTCAAGCCTTGTTTGCCCAAGATTAATTTTCCAATATCAGCAGTTCAGAATCAGTTTTTTTGAAACTAATAAGAACATTTGGAGTACTTTAACTAAGCATATAGCTTTGAAGCTAAAACCTCTGGCAAGTAAATAATGTTTGTAGGTTTCGGGTTTTTTTCTGATTTAAGTATGCATTTAGAAATAGCTTAGTTTGTATGAGCTAAAATTTTGGAAAAGTAATTCAGTGTTCTATGAATATTAACGTATTTTCTTGAAATGTTTCTCTAAAATTTTATTAATTTTGAACTTAAAGGATAGAAATATTGTCAGCAGTTCACAAATGGAAGGAGAATTATGAAAGTCGATATCGGTTATGTCCATTCTCATTATTCTAACTACATTGAAATAGGTCATTTTTAAATTAGTTTCAGATGAGCAGTTTGACTCATTATGAGACACTACAAATGAATCATCAGTTCTAAAAGGAGCAAAAATCTCTATATTGAAACAACTGTGATTTTTAAGAACACTAGGTTGATTCTTTTTTTGGTTACTCACTTGATTGTTAATTGAAAATGTTAATATATTGGAGCCAACAAATTCAGTTTCACAGAAAAAAAGTAAATTTCAGGTATAGTAAAACTGTCTTTAGAAATTTTTTGAGCTGTTTCATCCATTTGGAGACAGATTAGAACAGCCTAGTTGACTTAAATTCAACTTATTTTTCTGTCATGCAAAACAAATTTGAATCTTGTTTTCTATTATACCTGATAAGAAAAGAAAACTAATACCAGATAAGAAAATAAAATTAACGCATATTACAGAATAAGGGTGCATTTAACCATTTGTGACTATTTGGCTATTTGGAATCAAGAGGGTCTTGTTAATTTGTTAGATAGGTAAGTGGAATGCGTTTGTGTGTGTGCATATATATCATATGTATTTATACAAACATATAAATATATGTGTTTGTGTGTGTGTTAATAATGCATATGCATGCAAAATAAAATTTAGGACTTGGTTGCAATACAAAGAAAATAAAATGTTTCTTTAGACATACACCCTATCAGAGACTGAAATACTGTAGTTTATGACTTAAACATTTTCATTATGGACTTTTTAAACGGTAATTACAAAAGCTGCAAAGAAGACTACCACACCCTGAATGGGGCTCTGGGAGGCCCTGGACCCGCTCCTCGATGAAGAGAAGATAAAATAAAGACTCTGGGCTGGGGACATTCACAATCCGTAAGCTGAACACCCCCAGGGTGGAGGCCACAGCCCCAGGGCTCTCGGCTGCCAGCTCGCACAGGCCCTGGCACCGAAGGGTGTGGGAGAGAGGCTTTGGGTGTGCGGTCAGAGGCGCAGTGCCCGCCCAGCCTCCCCTGTGCAGAGGAGCGCGGCTGAGGGCCTTCAGCCGGGGCAAAGCTGATCCGCAGCAGAGGGGTGACACGGCCAGCAAAGGAGCCTTCAGCCGGGGCAAAGCTGATCCGCAGCAGAGGGGTGACACGGCCAGCAAAGGAGCCTTCAGCCGGGGCAAAGCTGATCCGCAGCCCAGGGGGTGACACGGCCAGCAAAGGCCCTCAAAGGGCTCCCCAGGCCCTGCCCGGAGCTCCAGAGATGGTGCCACAGCCCCTCGGTGCTGCGAGGGACAGGGGCACACCGGCCCTGCCAGGGAGACCCGCGGGCGTTCCCACCTGCCCGAAGCGGGCATTAATCCATGGAATTCTGTGCTCTGCGGCGTAGGGCAGGGATGGGGCACCCTCAGCACCCGCAGAGCAGATGGAAGCGAGCAAAGAGACATCGCTGGGACCCCTGAGTGGGTGATGTGCTCCCCCCTAACCCCTGTCACCTCTCCCTGTCCCCTCACACCCCTCGCACACTTCTTTCTCTATGTCCGTCTTTCTTTTCGCTTTCCTTCTCTTTGCCTCTTTTACTAAATAAAATACATCTATGTTTTGGAATCAACATTTAATCTCGTTTGATTTCATTCTCGTTTGTTGGGAGTATTTTGAACCTTCTAAGTGCTTTCCGGTTTATGCACAGAGAATTAGTTTTCTCTGCTTTTCTGGGTTTAAACTTGGTTGCAACACACACACACCCTCCTCCCCTTGAAATGCAATTTTGCTTTTGGCCAGATGCACATTTTAATTGTTGTCTCAAGATAAAGAAGTCATCAGAATATCATGCCTTAAGATGTTACTTATTGTAATACCCAAGACTATTATTTTAACATTATTATTATTGTTATTGTTGTTATTATTGGGAGATTAACATAATGTGTTATTATATGGCAGATTATGTAGTTATAGCTATGGAATATCTTTTCAGTTGGACAACAGTTCGTGATTTCAAATGAATAGTTTAGGTCTGGCCTCAGCCAGTCATAGTCTAGAGTGGGACTGTGAAAAATTTCAATAGGTAAAAGGGGAGACAGCTTATTTTCTTCCTTATGTGAAATAAAAGCTGGGAAAAAGAATGGTTAAGGATCAAGGTGGGGGCCTATGGGTGATTGCAAGTGTCTCGCACTTGAGTACCACTCCAAGCCTTTATCTCTGATGCACCAGAACAACACTGAAAAAAAGGCCTGGTATGTACCTGCACTCTTGAATATGTGTAATATTTCCAGACTCACCTTTTGTCTCCTTTTTCCAGGAAAAAAAAAAAAAGAAGATATGTAGGAGTCAGATAAGCTTTCAAAAGGAGCTTTGTGAGATTTAGCCATCACAAGATTTCTCTGTATCTTCAGATATATTTTTGTGCTTACAGTACTGTGAGCAAAATATTTTTTAAATTCAGTGACATATATTTCAAGTGTAACATATAGCTAGCAGTAGCTACCAGATCAACTGAATGTATAGTTAGGCTTCTCAAACATTTTAGCTACAGCATATTTACTCTACATACAGAGACATTATCAAATCTTCCAATAAAAAAAAAAAAAAAAAAAGATAATTATAAAATTATCTGCCTACTATTTAGGCATCATGTCAGCATATATTGTCAATGTAAAATATCTAATCCAAGAAATCCAGCACCTTTACTATGTTCCAAATATATTTTGGAAATATTTTCACATCTTGCATGCTAAACTCGGTTTAATTTCCCCTACTTAATATGTCTTAAATTGGTACTTAATTATCCAATTCTGTGCTAAAAACCTGAACGGAAAATAAATGAAAATACTGTACTCTTCTAGACTAAAGACAAGCAAAAAATTATTTCCACAACTTCTAAGAGTGGTTAACTTATACATCCCAGTTAACATCATGTGGCACTAACATTTCGTGGGTTTAACTTTCTAACATAAACATTTTGAATCAGATAATTTGCATCAACAACAAGCAGAAGTGTAAGTAAGTGAGATAAATGAAAAAAAAAAATCCCTAGAAAATGTGTCTCTTAAAATGTTGAATGATTTTAGGCTCTTGTGAGGGGTGTGCATTTTAAAACTTCACTCGGTGCTGACACTGATTCAGATCTCAGTTGGAAATGACATTGTTGTGAATAATTGATAGCCATAACCTACTTCAGGGAAGCATACAATTTTAAATGGAAAAGCCGTAGATAGAGACCAATTAGTACCATGGTAAATGACGAGCAATTTCAATATCAAATGTCATTCAGGGTCTTGTTATGTCGTGCCCATTCTTTTTTCTTCTTCCCTATCCTCCCAAGCCCGTCCCCATTTCAGCCTTTCAATATACAAAATAACGTTATTTAAAAGATTTCTATACCATTTAAAACATACTAAAAACTTAATTCCCTTAAGTAAATGAAATAACACCAAAGATGAAGAGAAAGCAGCCACCTAAAGAGTCAGGTTGCTGATTGGGAACGCAAACACTGAATTGTGGGTGGGAACACACACAATACTCACAAAGTGACATGTAGGACCAGGGCCACACTGATTGTGTACCTGTGTGCACCCACAAATGTCAGAAGGCAAAGAGCTTGTATTCCATGTGGATCTAGCCTGCAGTATTCCAGCTTTTGTTCACAGAGTGTTGGAGGCCATTACATGCCAGGTAATGGAGTGTGTGGAAGGTCTCAAGGAAGAACAGACAAAACCTCTCCGACAAAAATGTGCTAGATAATATTTTGTTGTTGTTTCATTTAGACTTTTGTGAGATCTCCTGTGTTTTCCAGAGTGTCCTACTGGGGACAGTGTGGTACTGTTTATCAGTGTGGTTCCGCTTGTAGGATCAGGGCCCTACTTTATAAATGTAAATTGGTAATTCTTACTTACTTACAAATCAGCTTTTAACTGATGTTTCAGCATGCACTATGCAAATGTTTATTATATATCATTTAATTTAAACAGTTAGATTGTATAAAATATATTGTATATATTGTTTATTTTATACAACAGTAGGTTGTATAAAATAAATACATTTTTGATTATATTAAATGGCTGATTTAATAAGTTACATATTTGTGCTTATTCTAGTCAACATATACTACCTTTGTAAATGCAGGCTTTACTAGACTGATGAGGATGAATGAAAGATCATCAATTTTATACTATTATAAAATACCTTTTATGTATTGTTTGTTTCTGGATCTTGTTCTTCTGAAACACGTAATTCACAAGGGATTTGGGAACATGTAGAAAAGTTATACACTTTTTAGAATTGACTTATTTATATATAACAGGCTGATATATTTAAAAGTATGGAAACAAGAAATGAGGAAATATTTTATTATTAACATTTTTGTCTCTTCTGTTATTATCCTTTTGTAAATGCTTAAGGCTAAAATTTGTGTCCAAAGTGTAAAAAAATATGCAGTGGGCCAAAGTTAGTAGCACATAGAAAATGGAAGACAAGCAGAGAATAAGCATACTTTGCTAGTACTAAAATCATATGTATATTGAGCTCAATACCTCGCTTTATCTCCATTTTTTAACATTCCCATTCCTCTGAATCTGTTACGAACTGTGCTGTATTTAAATGTATTAGAATTTCATTATATATTTTTGATTATATTTCACTTGAAACCATAATTGGAGAATTTAATCCCAAAACTTTCCTTTAGATTACTTGTCTTTAATAACTGTAAATTAGATGGGAGAGGTTTTGAGGACAACCAATAACTGTGTGATATTATAGGGGGGGGGCAGGGGGGAGAAGGAGCTGTGTGTATTTCAACCAAATATAGTTCATATCATGAATACTCTTTGTATTGGACTCTTTGACCTGGTATTTTATATAAATCAGTCAAGTGATTGCAAATTTAAAATGGAAATACTACATCACTAGTATTAACGCTCTCTGAGTATTCTTAGTCTCATTGCTCTCCTCCACTTTCAAAGGTAGGTCTTCTAGTGTGTGACCTGACAATCAGTTGGGTCATATAATCAGGAAAATTCTGAGTCTTAATTAATATTTCATCAAGGATGATTTTGTGAAGAGTGCCGTCTAACACCAGTATTTTAAAATTATTTTCTTTTTACCTCTCAAAAGCATTTATGACTGCCACTTGCCCTGAAAACATTCCTCTTCATGTATCCAAAACAGAATTTCTCAGGTAATTTGATCTTATAGACAGTCCTAATGAGATAAATCCATTAACTGCTGTGGCATGCAGGGTCAGTTTGGTCATAGAAGATAATTATTCTCTGCATAAAATCTGGTTTCCACATTAAGTGTTTATAGTAGCAGCATGAATTTGCTAGGGTTCCCTGGAAATAAAGTGTAAAAGCGAAAACTCTTAGGCCTTCTCTGCGGAATATTCAAATTCTTTGAATATTCAAAGAGCACATTGACAAGATGGTGTACATAAGCCACTCTTACACTGTTCGTTATTTTGGGTGTCAGTTACTTTTCCCATCCTGCTTATTTCTTCCTCCAAAACACCCCTGTTTCTCATCACCAGATACTACCTTCTACATTCATTAAGTTGTTTCTCTTCAAGTTCAGTCGGTTTTGTGTGGTTTGGGATGCTTCTTGTTTTGGTTTAGTTAGTTTGGAGGTTTTTTGCTTTCCCGTTACTATAGTGGGTGATGATTGTTTATTTCAGTAAGGAGATTGGAGTGTATCTGAAAGTAAGCCCAAAAATACTCATTTAAAGTTGAAAACTATTTTTTTCCTATAGGTCTCACTCTCACTGGGAAGTAAGAAATTATTCAGCATAATGATCTGGACTAGGCAGAAACAGCTGACTTTTCAATGCCCTTCATTTGCTAATACAAAATAACTTCTACAAACACCTACTGATATATAAATAAAATGTACCGTTGCAATCATTAGAATGAAGTGGAGGGTGTTTTAAACACTTATCTAATAATTTCAATATCTGGATAATGTTAACAAACACTTTATCATATTCTACCATGGTATCCTAATTAGTCTAACACTTATATTAATTTTCCAGCAGTGAATGATGAAACATCTCAAAAGCAGATATTACACCATGTAAGTTGGCTGCAAGAAACTGTTGCATTTTCATGTGTGTTTTTGTGTTTCTAGTAATGCAGCAATACTTTTAAATTTATAGCCTCCATTTCAAATGAACAGCAACCACTATCATCACCCAAAAGCCATTTGTTAGTTTTACCTACATATTGGAACCTTTTCACTGACATTTGGTTAATATGCCATGTCCATCGGACATTCATAAAATCACAAGATGTCAAAAAGGAATGTTTATAAACTAATTTGCATTACTTATGATTTGTGCCTGTGCAAGAGAGAACACATCCATATTTAGTCTAGGATGGGTAGAAAGGGAGAAACTGGGGGTAGGCGTTATTATTGGCTCAATTCCACACATACCAAATGCGAATACTTATGTTCTTCCGACAAAGCATTAATTTCTTCCCATACTGTTCTTCCCATACTGTAGACTTTATTCTTTTACCAGGTTCCAGATAGCAGACAGCTCTTGTTTTTCACTTATGTTTTCCTTTTAACAACAGTCATTAATTTACTGATACGCTGTCTATCAGAACCACATCATCTTGATTAGAGCTGTTATCCTAATCAAAAGGCTGATAATTAAGACTATCCATCTGTAGAGTTCGAAGTGCTAAGATGAGCTGAAGATCCTAATTAAGATTATTTAGGTGTTACTTAAATGCCATCATTTGATTCAGCTAATCATACCAGCAGGTACATTAGATTTGCATTAATGTTCTGCTGAAGCCAGCAGCTCTTTAAACAGATCAAAAATGTAGATTATAGACACCATTTTCAAACATCTTTCTATCAATATAACACTGAGACAATGCATTAAAGTAAATGGAATATTGGAAGAAAGAGGCAATTTCAGTGTTTCTCAGTTTGCTTTATGATAATCAGTAGAGTATTTAAAATAAGTAATTTATTGACTGAGTTTGCATGTCATAGCAGCTCCAAGCTTAAGTTTTCATTTGTGCTTTGAATATGTACTGTATGGATGACTTTCAATTTAATGTGTATTCTTCTAGCCTAAATGAAATGTTACGGTGCACGAGAGTTCATTAGTTCCTGCTGACACATTATTGGATAGGTAGTTTGCAAATAAGTTATTGGAGAAGTCATAATTCTTATCTAGTAAGGAATCCATATGAAGCTGAAATTCTCAGAGTCATGATTTTGTGTTTAAAACAGAACTGTGTTAAACTGCTTTTCTTTTTTTGTCCTTTATCCAAAAAGTAAATATATTTTCATCTGAATTTTAGTACATTATAATTTTATAATCAAAACAATTACGTTTCTATTTCAAGTTTAACCTGTATATTATTCAGTTTCTAGGGAAGAGATCAATTGGTACTACTGTTAGTAATGTTAAATCAGTACAATCCAAGGTCTTCATGCAGACATGTTCTTTTTCTGCCTGAAGATATGAAAGACAATTAACATACCACTAGACTAAAGCCTGTAAATATGTTTTATGAGAGATCTTACCTCAAAAAGCAAGGTATTGGTTCACAAATGTAATAGGTTGGACATATAATAGGCCACGAGTGTGCTTCAGAGAGAGGTCAGCCCCTTAAAAGAAGGTTACCATAACAGCTTTAAATATATATAAATAAATAAATCTATTCAAATGCATGTTTAATCTAAG
>VZTN01025906.1:1697-44684 GCA_013400515.1 Erpornis zantholeuca | reverse complement strand
TCATTTTGATTCCATCATTCTTTACATCATCATTTATCGATACACACCTGTGAGAATTTGCCTGGGTGAGTGCCCTAGGGGATATACCAATGTTTTCCTCCTTCACTTCCTTTACTACAAGCAAAGTTAAGGTGGTAACTCCACTGTCATGGACTGAGTACGGCCTCTTCAACCTGTCAGGTTCTTGTGGAATTCTATCATAAATTTGGTCATACAGTGATGTTGTCATTTCCCTGTGGAAACAGAGTGAGGGTCTAGAATGATGTGACCTGCATTTTTATGGAAGAAAAATAAAGTACTCATGTTTATGGTAGATTTTTTTTTTTCCCCACCATCTGGAGTTTCACTGAGGTATTACAAAGGAAAAGAGAAGGATCCCATTCCAATGTAATCCTGTGGAAATCTGGATGAAGCACTATAGATTATCTGACCTTTACCTGCAAATTGATTTATTCTTCAGCTGCACTCAAGTCATTGGGATTATTTCAGCCCTGGGTAGTCCCTGAAGTCCGCAACCTGTAGAAGACAGGGACAATGCTATGAAGAGACAGTTGGTAAGGTGATTTGCCTTAGGATTTGTAGGGCTAAAAAACATTAAGAAAAGCTGTAGTATGATAGTAAATACTGTTTAGAATAACTTTTATTTCCCCCAGCATATTTTTTTTGAGTTGAAGTAATTTGTCAGCTTTGTCCCAACTTCCTGCTGCACCTGCTTTTTCTTGCTTTCACCTGACAAAAGATAACTACTCATTCTTTTCCCACTTCTTCACGATTCTTGAAGAGGTAGCACTTTCCAAGGCACTTCTTTTATACATCCTTTCTTCATCTTTTCATGCTACTTTTTGCCATAGGTATTAGTTGTTTTAAATGGGGATTTTCTCTAGGTAGCTTACCAAAATCACCCATTCACTACTTAAACAAAAATTATGTAAAAACCATAGTAATCACCATGACTTTGTAAGCAAGCTGATTCTTGCTCTATTCTTCTGAAATATAAGTGAATGGATGTCTTCTGAAGTAAAAACTATGAATAATAGCAACAGATACACTGAAAGGATGCTATAAAAAGTGGTTGCATGTATGTGGTAACAGACCTCAAAGAAAGAATCAGTTATCTCATAATAGCCATACTCAAGGCCTTGATTTGTACATATACAAAACAAGATTAAGAATTCAACATGTTGAGAGGATCAGAGCGGAACTTAAGTGCAGTTGCCTGTTTCATAGCTGCCTTTATTAAAAATAGCAGCATAGAAGTTGATTGTTTAAGCTCCTCAGTGATGCATGCCATGTATCTCAGCCTATAATTTGGCATCTGGGATATAGAAACTGTTGTCACCCGAAGATTTGCTTATAATCCAATGATAAGTGGCATAAGAAGTGTCTGTTCCTAGAAATGAAGGGTGGTCAAGGAAACAAGCTTTGAAATCTTTACTCTTTTCTCTTTTTTTATACTGTGAGTCTAGTGATGTATTCACATACCTGATGGATGGCAAACAGGAACATTTTGACAGAAAGTGCTCTGCTTGGTAATCCAAAGTCTTAGAGGTAGATCACATCTCCTGAGCTGCTGAATTTTAGCAATGTGTAGATGGAATGTAGCCAAACAATATCCGCATAGTTTGCACACTAGTGTATAATTAGCCAAGTACTTAAGCTTTCCTTTTTGTTTTTGATCTTTTACATGTGATAGCTAATGTTCTGTACATAAAAATGAGACAAAGTGCTCTCTCCAATTCTTTCAGAGTATTTCCATTTATAGAGATGTCAGAGAGCTTTTTTTTTGTTATAATTCTAGGGAACATGAATGTCTGAGCTTCTGAACTGATTAACATCTTGTGCATGCAAATCTAACACAAAAGAATCTATTTACAGCTTGACTTCACAGCAGATTGCTACCATATTAGCAAACACCTTTAAGTTGTTTGAAAAAGTGATGATTTGTTATTTCCTTTAGGCTGTGTTTCTCTCACTTATGTATGGCTGCTTTTTTCTCCCTTTTAATGATATTCTCATCATCAGCACCACCACCCAAAAAAACCCCCCAAACTTTAATAGCTGCTCCCCAGGTTGATGGATAATATTCATAAAATAATTTAAGGTGTAGCATGGAAACTTCCTCTTTCAGTCTATCTGTGGTTATCTTCAAGTTTTTACAGATGGCTGCAAGACAACCCATAGAATCTTAATGCAAATTAGAATTTCAATGTGACTATGACTGAATATGAAGAGAGTGTGCAACTAAATACATCAGAATAAATTAGTAAAGAAATCTGTTTTTAAATGGTTTAAAAGCCAAATTTCTGTTTAGCTGGCTCTGCTATACACATATATTATCAATTTAATATTGAATCAATTCAATTTCTGCTGTAGAGGTAAAAATTGATGTGCATTCATTAGTTACAGACAACAATAAAAGGAAAGCTGAATGATCATTCAGACTATTTTACAGTCTCATGCCTAGGAGTGGTTATTTTGGGTCAAGGATATTATGAAGGAGAGGGCAAGCAAGGACAAACAAGAAAGCTTGCTCATTTGCTCCTATGTTGTGCCTGTTCTAAATTTGGCTGTTTTCAGGGAATTCAATCCTAGCATGTTTAAAAGCAGTGCTAAATGAACAAGAGCTTGTCTGGAAAAAGGGGACCGGATTCTTAGCTGATGTGAGTTATCATGGCTGCACTTATAGCCATTAAGCTACAGGTTGCTATATACAATATTCAAGAAAACACATGCACATATGTATTTTAAATATGTGTATATCTTTATCTTAAAATCTTCATGAAGAGGAAGGCAGAATCTGATAAATGTTTACATTTTTAAAGGGCATGGAGAGTAAACCTACTCAAAGGTAACAGAAATATATTTTTATAGTTACATATAGCTTAAGAAATGTGAAAATAAGGACTGGTAAATATTAAATAATAAAGTTGTAACTTAGTAGAAATTTCACAGTAGAATATTTACACAGAAGAAAGATCAGTTTTAGGACTCTACTAATAATTTTTAAGAGCTATAGTCTTGGAGATGGATTCTGTTGCATTAGATATTATCCAAGTACAGTTGAGGCCACACCTGAACCTGAAGTACTGTACCAAGTTCTGGGATCCCCAGTAGAAGAGATGTGTGGACACAGAATCCATTGAAGGGCCACTAGGATGCTTAGGGGGTTTGAGATTCTCTCTAGTGATGCAAAGGCAGAGAGATCTGGAACTGCTCAGAAGAAAGAAAAGAAGGCTTATGGGGACCACATAAATGTGTATGGATACCTAAAGGGAGGGAACAAAGAAGAGGGATAAACTCTTTTCAGTGGTGCCCAAGAGGCAATACCCACAAACATGGGAAGTTCCTCCTGAACATGGGGAAACATTTATTTCACTGTGAGGGTGACCAAGCACAGGGACAGGTTGTCCAGGGAGACTAGAAGTCCCCATCCTTGCAGATATTCAAAATCCATCAGGATTTTGTCCAAAGTAACCAGCTCTATGTGTCCTGTTTGAGCACTGGGGCTTCTAAATGGCCTCTAGAAGTTTCTTCCATCCTCAACCATTCCGTGCTTCTGTGAAACAGGGCTGCCAACTGGCAAATTTTTGAGAGTTTGAACCTTGTTCAGGGTGCTGGACTCCTGCCACAGTATGAAATGAGGGCTATTTTAGGCATCCATTTGAATTTATCTATTAGAAGACTTAAAACTCAAGGAAAATAAATTAATGTCTTTTGCTAATGTGAGAATTAGTCTTACACTTTATGTGTAGTGGAAACTATACTTGTGCAAATAGAGTGTAAAGAATGTAGCTGCACTAACTAACATGCTAATTTCTCTTATGGTAGAAGAAACAAAACTGATGAAAATTAATGAAAAACACTGAATGAAAAACATTCCAAGACTAGGGGGAGCCAGTACTTCTAAGAAGGATGTTAAATAGCCAAACCTAAAATTGAAGCTAGTGCTTGGATGTGAACCTTACTATTCCTAAGTGATCCATTTTCAGTAGATTATGATATTGAGACCATTCTATGCTAATAAGAAGATATAAAAACATTAAGTACACACACATATGCACACACTACTGTTACCCATAAGTACCTTAAAGTACAACAAAGTATGAAGAGTAGGATGGAAAGAGCAATCAGAGGGAGAAAAGCTTCTGTAAGAGGCTGACATCACAGCTTTTTCAGGTAGCTCTTGGACAGACTGAATATGGAAGGGAAGAGCAGGTGTTCATCTGAAATAAGGTCACCAACGAATAGAATACCAGACACAGTTTGCTAAAATTGGGTCTGACTCATTTTGGAACAGTATGAAACATTTTTTCCAAAAAGGATGAGTTCTCAAAAGGATTTTTTTCTCCAAAGAGCTGGTTGGTCAGTCTGCTTTTAGAAAATCATATGAAGGGCCTAGTTGTTGAGAAGTGCTGTCACTAAGCCATTCAAGCTTTCATTGTAAAACCTTTGCTCTTCCTGTCTTCATGAGAGTACTGAATGTTAGCTAGTATGATGAAATGATGCTCAAGTATTTTGTCTTTTCTGTTATCTTATATTCTGTTCTACCACTCTTCAATCTATTGTATGCCTACAGAGCATTACAAATGGATCAAAATTTAGTTTGTGGTTTATCATTGTTAAAATATAATGGAGCTGTGATTAGTACAATAAATTCTGAAAGCACTGAAACCCAGTAAATAATACCAAATCTTCAAGAAAATTCCAGATTAAAGCTTCCTAGTTGTTTACAAAATGTAACCCTGTGTTTATCATACACAAGCACAATGCTAAACAATTTTTAACAAGAACAGACCTTAGTGATCAGAGATTTAACAAAGAATGGTATATTACACTGCCTTATAAAAGATGTTTTTTTTTTTCTATACCTGTCTGAAAAATATGGCTATTAATCACTCAGACACTCTGTGTTACCTAAATATTGAATTAAGGCAATCAACAGAGAAAATACAGTAGAGTATGGGAGATAAAAGAGCTTGGGCACCTTGTGATACAGAGAAAATTGATTAGGAGGCTTTGGGGGTTCCAACTAAGCAAACACTTTCGTTTGTGGTCCTCCTTCTGAATTCTTATTGCTCATGTCTGCTGATGTCTTTTGCCAGTCTCTCATTCTTAATCTTTACTCTCAGTAAAGTCCCTAAGATGCTTAGGTTCATTTTCTTGATTTATTCAAGCCTGGTTAAGCTCAAATAGCTGTTTCTCATGTGGACCGGGGCCTTTTTTTTAAGTTCTTGAACTCAGTAAAAAAGTTTTAATTTTAGAAATTTCTCTTCTAGATCAGAAAAAATGGATAATACTTGTATAGCAGATGGAGCTCATCCTAATCTAATGGAGCATTACAAAACAAGAGCGATAGCCTTTTTTTATGCTCCTATTTGATTTGGAAAGATCAGATGATGTGTTAAACTGCTCATTAAAAACCTTGCAGATATGACTGATACCACCTTTATTGACATTACTCATAGGTATTCATATTTCATTAATTGTTTCAAAATGGAAAAAATACCTCCTTTGTAGGATCAAAACTAGAACTGTAGAGATGAAGGAAACCCATGTCTCTGCATTATTCTGTAAATCCTAATTAAAATTTTTAAAAAAGCAAATTACTAACCTTTCAGATATTTTGTAGTATTTTTCATTGAGACCATCTTTACATTTCAATTTTACATTGGCTTACATTTCACCCTCAATTTTGGTGGTTTTTAAAGCATGTAAATTATCTACTAATACAGTTATGCTGTATCCAGTAATATTCTCAGTTTGGTTGCTGCATGTTCAGTTACTGATAAATTATAGAGGGGATCATCCCAAGTATGTTATCTTTTACGTCTGATGAGAAAATGCATCTGTATGCTTCACACTCAGATAAGATTAATATATCTATACTGTACTAGGAAATTTTCTTGCCAGCATATTGAAGAAATCTGTAGAGTTTATGTTAAAGTCATTCATAAAGTTGGTGATGAGATTACTGATGATTCCCATATTTAGGATTAATTTGTCATACAAAATATTACAGATTATTCTTATTAGGGATGACAGTACATTTCCAGCTTTTTAAATACCTAAAATGTTCTGTCTAAATTAAAATTCTTAACCTGAACTGATAATTGGTAAATTTATTTATCTATTCCCTTATCTACGTGGACCAATAAATGGCAAAACAAGAATTCATTACTTTTCTTTTAAAATACAAATATGGGAAAAGTGGGATGATATAACATTTGACTATTTGCATTTGGCTTTAAGAAGGTTGGCTCAGGAGATGAACCTGGATTTGTGAAAAATCTTTTGTCTCTTATGGAAATCACTTAGAGCCTAAAAATATATTAACTTGAACCAAGGGTAAAATCCTAACCCATTGCAACAAATTATAAGGCTGCTTTGGCTTCAGAGGTTATCAGTAATATATTGTGGTTGCCTGCAGAAAAAAACCCTGAGAAGCATGAATGTAAGTGCTCCTAATTCCTTTACATTGTGATGACAACTTAATCTGAAATAATCTTTCTGTTCATATTATTTTCTTCATGTGCATATTTTATACTTTGACATTTCTTTTAAATGTATTTGTTTTTAGGAGTGGATCTTGATGGCTTGACATATTTTCTGAAAAACCTTGAGGAGTTTTATTACCAACATGCTATAAAATTTCAAGCATGATTTAGCATTTGCAATTCTTCTATTTATCTTTGCCTCTGTATTTTAGTTGCTGGTGTCCTCAGCCTGGATTCTCTGACAAGTCTATGGACTTTGGTTTCTATCTGGAGATGTGGTTTGTTTAGTTAGCAAAAGCACACAGCCATATGCCAAAAGCTGTGGTTATTATTTAGAACTAACAATGTTGAAAATGCAGAGCTTGTTTTTTTCAGTACATTTTTTGGTTCTGTTTGAAGGCATTGGGCCAAAGTCACGAACAATATGAAAAGCTATAATTCTATTGATGTTGGTATATTCAATCCTCTAACTCTGAGGCTAGATTGGCCTATTGCCTATTCATTTCAACTTTCAGAGGATCTGATACCAGAGCAATGGACACAGAATGCATTTGCCTGTCAGTCTTTTTCAATTGCTCGAGAGTCAGTATGGTATATTCCTCTATAGCTATAATTATAGTTCACAAGGGATAGTCAAGACACAGAGCTTTCATTTCAAACAATGCTTGTTGCCTCAGGGGGGAACAATAAACATGCAGATATTCTTAGACAGCCACTGGCACTCACAATAGCTGCTCCTAGATGTATAGGATCATAATGCTGATGAATTGTATGGTTTGTTGTATGGTTTTTTTATATAGTTGCCAGCAGCCTCAAACTGCAAGTAGTCCAAAGGCTGCATTCATTTATAAACTTCATCTAAGCTAGCATCAACAGCCCAATGAAATGGTAAAGAGAGTTACATAATAAGTTTACAAATATGCACAGACAGCTCAATTAATTTCAGAGTTATCCTTATCTGCCTGGTAAATAAACACTTTTAGATTGGTAGGTCTAAACTGAAGGTGAGAGATGCAGTCTGCTGAGGGTTCCCTTCTCCTGCATCAGAACTTGAAACATTTGAACACTGGGAAAAGTATAGGCACCAAAACGGTCCTCTGGTGCTGTCCTACGTTCTCCCTGAGGATCAGCTAACTCTACACTCAATTGCCTGGGAGAGAGTGCTGGAACACCTTAGCACAAAGAATCATGGGCTCTGTTCTCATCAAATGCAGCTGAGTGCAGAAACAAACGAGTGCTGCTGAAGGAATCTCTGTGCTCCAGGATGCATGCTGCAGGCAAGGTGGGGCTGGATGCTCGGTCTTGGTCCGTCAGCTCACTGGCTACTGCAGATGAGACCTGGGTAGCAGAATGAGCTGCCCTCACTCTCCCTCTGCGTGCGACAGCATGACCTGGCTACAGGAATCGGAGATGGAAATGGAAATGGTCTGTCATTCCTTGTCATAAACAACGGCTGTTCCGAAGGAATTTAAAAAGGTTCCAAAGTGGAGGCAAAAGTACACTCCTATTATAAATGTCATTTATTTAAATACCAGGATCACTTAAAGGGTATTTTATTCATTTTCTTGCTTTTGAAAAATTGAAGGAATATGTCTGAGAGTTTCACCTCAATGATCACAGTACAGAAAGCGAGGAAACAAGAGGTCATCTGGCAGTTGTCGGTTTTCCCATTACATTATACATCAGAAAATTATAAGCTCCCTGTGACTTACCAATTGTGTTGTTTATTGCTTTCATCCACTTTAAAAAATTCACTTAAAAAAAAATAGTATTAAAACTCACAAATCCTTAATTCTGTCAGAATGCAAGTAAATTAGCATAATTAATAATTAAATTGTTATGCCTTCTCGTTCTGAAGGTACTTTCAGTACTGTTGCTAAGCCACTTTTTTTCAGGCAGTATAATGGTTATCAGTGCAATAGATTATTTATCCAGTACATTTTTTTTAAGACTTTGTTCTTTTAATGAAGGTAAGAAACTGAGGGGCTGATTACTTTTGTTGTCTTAGATGGAGATTACTAAATGGATTACTTTTTTCAGAGTTGTGTTTCAATAGGTTTGGACACCTTTCACAGGAGTCTTTATCTTTTCCATTCACAGAATTCCCACAGAAGCAGTGATCCTAGTAACTTCAACATCTTAAAAGTACTTGAATGACTTTGTTTTCAGATGTTACTGTGATCAGCCAGGCTTCTGTGTGACTAGAGTGAAGGAAGAGTGAAAGGTCTCTTGCATCTTTTCTTCGAAGCAGTGCGTCTTCCTCTTCATGTGACTGTATGCGTATATCTTTGTGTTCAGGGCAGAGATAGTTTTAGGATGAATGCAGGCTGGCAAAGAAAAGAGGGATTGTCTGGAGGCCCCACATGGCCTACATTTATAAAAATCATGACGAAAATGAGGACAGATGTGAGAAAAGGTTCAGTTATTTTTAGGGACATATATTTGCTACACTCACACCTTCTGTAGATAACTATGAATGAAGAGGTAGAGGATTAAGTTCTGAGTATTCAGTATTGCAATTCTTCTACTGTAAACTCTCATCTGTGAGTAGTCTGTTCTTCCACTTAGGCAAGAGAGGAAAGGGAAGGAGAACAAGTTAGAGGTTTGCTGTGAAAAAATACTGCTGCATTAAACGTCCTTTGAAAGGTGAGCTGTGGAACAGGAGATGTGCAGCACAGCTGAAAGACAAGGGAGACCAAATTAGGGGTTATGAAAAGAAAAATAAATACCTGTCACCAAAATTCATCTGCCTTGTCTAAACTCAGAAGCTAAGAGTAACCCAATCCTGCTTATCAGAAACTTAATGGATTTTAGCTGAATTACCCTAAAGTTGTGACGTATTTTTAACCATTGAGAACAGGCTTTTATTTGATAAGAGCATGATAACTTTGCTTTCCAAGCTCTCCTCTGCACATCAGGGTAAGTCACAGGAGGATACATGTGTTGTGGGACAGAAACTAATTATTACACTAATTGTTTATGAGTTGGTCAGAGTAACCAGAAAAACATCTTATGTTCTTTAAATGAAGAAGACTGCCAATTAGGTTTTTTTGCATTATTTAATAGCCAAATCATTAAATAATGAAATAATTGAATAAATTCAATGTTTCTCCCAATTTTGCCACTAGCCAGCAATCAGATCATTGCCTTCATTGCCTCTTATTACAAAAAAAAAAAAAAAAAATTAAAAAAAAAAAAAAAAGTGGAGTGATTTTTAGGATTTAACTTCTGTTATGGGACTTAAACTACCCATGATTGATAATGTGCCTGGAAGCCTTGGGAACCTTATTGATCATACAGAGTTTGAAGTTTCTCAGAATTACTTTGAAAAGTAGTTATGAACTCCCATGGGACTAAAATGCATAGAACTTGAACAAAATGCATCCTTTATTTTTGAATACCAATTTAAAAAAAAATTGGTTAAGAAAAATGAAAAATAATGTAATTTTAATTCAACAGAATTTTAAAATTTTGGTAAATTCAGTTTTAATCATTAATGTCTTCAAGTGTTTTAATTAATTTTGAAAATGAAATAAACATTTTAAATTATATTGTGAACACATAATTTAAATAACACCAGAACTCAGAGCAGTTGGCTAGTCCTTTGGCTTTAGAGGGAAGTTTAGGTTTGTTGCATTCATTTTCAGCTCTCCTTCATGGATTACTGAATGTTTCTGTGCTATAAAGCTGTCTTTTTCCCCACCTCTCCAAACTGTGCTCTTGGGCCAGTTTCAGGGAGCATGCATAACTAACTTCTATCACTTCAGTACAAATAAAATAAACTGCTGGAGTCTTTTTTCCCCCAAGTCAATAGCTGTGTAACTGCATGCCTCCTCCTTTTATTTATCTGATTGTACATATTGCTTTACCCAGAAAAAACCTGCTTTATCTGCTTATCTTCCCAATATATTTTTGCTTTGTCTTCCTGAGTCTTAAGCCATACATATTTTTCTTCTCAGAAACCATCTTCCAGAGAACTGGTTTCTTTAAGGCCTTCCCCTTTCAAAGTGACCCACTGCAGACAGACTGAGTGACTTTAATTTGCTTTTACCTTCCTTCAGCAAAACAGAGATCACAATTCAGAAATCTGCTGGCAAGAAGAACAAACAGTGACAACCTCAAGCACTCCAGACTTCTCACAGAGCATTCAGAGTATAAAAATAACATAGTTCATATTTTTTTATTTTGACTTTTGGTTTTAGAACAGTTTGAGTCCACCTGGATGATATTTTCAGATTCTCTCCTGCAGCTAGGGACCTGCATGTATATTTTATTTACAAGCCACATGGCCTTCTTCCTCAAAATGCTCATGCATTCTTCTAAGTAAGAGCCAAAAAGCACAGAAGAGGCTGCAAAATGTCGGATAAATCCTGATAGCAAATACAAAATTCCCTTGGACTGACTATTCCTTCCCTTTATTGGAGATGGAGGGAAAGAAAAAAAGATGAGGGCATAATTGCAGTTCTTTGCACAGTCATTTTACTCTCACTTCTGCTCCAGCAAAGATGAGACAAAGGACAGTTTATCACAACAAATAATCTGTTGCTACAATAGGAAGCTTCACTTAACTCAATCAGTCTCAAAAACAAATCTGAACTTCTCCTGGGAATATATTGTTTATTCTTATTGTATGAGCCTTTTTTACACTAATGTGACTTCAGAACTGACCCTGCAATAAAGTCAGTGTGAGTGAGAATACTGTTTAAGACGCCTACAATATGCTTATTTTAAATGGAAGAAAATTCTGGAAAAAAAAACCAAAACAACCCTTCTTTACTTTCTTACAGCAAGTGGAACTGAAGCTGAGAGGTAGCAGTAATTCTACCTCTGCCACTGCAGAATGGGAGCCAGGGGCATGGGGGGCAACACTAGAGGAAAGCAAAATTTGAAATCTGTTTAAGCAGCAGAGACTATGAAAGCCAGCTTGCATAACAGGGTAGAACTGCACAGACATTTCAAGGTGTGCAGCCCTCTAGTGTTTTAAGATCAA
Organism: Erpornis zantholeuca; assembly: GCA_013400515.1. Classification (NCBI taxonomy): domain Eukaryota; kingdom Metazoa; phylum Chordata; class Aves; order Passeriformes; family Timaliidae; genus Erpornis; species Erpornis zantholeuca. The sequence continues at coordinate 33,200 of VZTN01025906.1, read as the reverse complement.
ATACTGTGAACAGTGGGATCCAACAGCTTTTCTCCAGCTAAGGGAGCTTTCCACTGTGCCGAACAACTTTTGCATTTTCATTCCCAGCTGAAGTGCAGCAATGAAGAGACCTGATTCAAGTAAATAAGTCATGCATCAGCTGCTTGCCTGTATATTACTTATATGGAACAAGTTACAAGTTCCAGTAGCTTTTATAATCAATGCAGCAGCTCACTGAAGAAGACATACTCTGCACAGGCAGATTTTGTCATTTGTTCTGTCAGTTCCATACTTGCCAGATATGGTGTATCACATAAGATCTCTTTATATTATGGTGCTGTGCAATATTTCTGAATTTCATTGAAATAGTTAGAACTGTGCTTTTTTTCTTTCAAAAATGAATTTGACCCACTGATCTAATTTGGGTCATTCTGTTTCACCAGTCACATAATGTACCAGCTTTCTGAGGCAAAATATTTCCATAGAAGTGTCTACTCACTTGTTATGCAAACTTAACTCAAAATAACCATTCCTTCCCTCAAAAACAACCTCAAAACCAAGCCCCAAATGTGGCAGGAGCACATTGCACACACACACTGGCCTTGCTGGCCAATGTGTGGCTGCTGACAGCCTTTCATATCCCTATTTTCATGTCTTAACAGCAGCACACCATGGCTATGGCAGTGCGCTGGGTTTGGCCAGGGAAGAGTAGCTAATTTTCTTCAGAGTAATTGGTATGGGGCTGTGTCTTGGATTTGTGCTGAAAAGAGTGTTGATGATATAGAGATGTTTTAGCTATTGTTAAGCACTTCTTACACAGAGCCCAGGCCTTCTCTGCCTCTCACCCCACCTCACCAGTGAGGAAGATGAGAGTGCACAGGTTGGGATGGGACACAACTGGGACAGCTGACCCCAGCAGACCAAAGGAATATTCCATACCATGTGGCATCCTGCTCAGCACATAGAGGTGGGCGAAGAATAAGAAAGGAGGGGATATTCAGAGTGATGGTCTTTGTCTTCCCAAATCACCATTCCACATGATGGAGCCCTGCTGTCCTGAAGATGCCTGAACACCTGCCTGCCCATGGGAAGTAGTGAACAAATTTAATGTTTTGCTTTGGTTTCTCTTTACCGATTAAACTGTCTTTATCTGAAGCCATGCATTTTCTCACTTTTACCCTTGCGATGCTCTCCCCATCCCACTGGGAGGGTGTGACCCAGCAGCTGTGTGGGGTGAGCTCTTGTTAAAGCACAACAGGTGGGTGCACCATGACCCAGGGCTATACCTGGTGGGTGAGAAGGGTGGGACCCCTTGGCCCCCAAACAAGGAGGGGCCTCAGCCCAGGAACCAGGGCTGGGCAGTGGCCATGTATGGCCATGAGCCCTGTCTGGACAGTTATCTGTGGGGAGTTCATCCATGACAGACCACAGCCAGTCTGTGAGGTGAAGCCTTGCCCTGGGGACTGAGACACTGCCCACGGAGACTTGTTGGGATGTGTGCCCTCACACTACTCCCAGGTGAGTGATTTTCTTTTTACTGGATGTCCCTCAGTGATCCTTGGCCCTTTGGTTGGAGCAACTGGATCTTCTGTTTCCCCTGGGGCTCTGTGTGTGTCAGTCCATGAATGGGCACTTTGGGCCATTGTCTGCATCCATGTAGTAACAATATCCCCAGCAGGTACAGGGAACTCATAATCTGTTAAACACCACAGGAAACATCATGGCCACCCTTGGTGTGTTTCAGTTTTGGCCACTGGTTTTGGTTTTCAGTCAAAATTTGTCTGATTTTGTTACCTGAGTGGAGTTGTTTTCGCATAGCTCTGTGCCACCCACGCGATTCAGCACTTTACCAACACAAGGTGAAAACAGTAAAACAGTCAAGGAGGCTGACACGGCACATTTTCTGTCTTGCCTTAGAATGGGAAGGACATGTTCCCAGGGCAGAGCCTGTTGCCCTGTTGTCCCCGTTGCCTGAATGAAGTACTTATGAGCATCGTTTACAGTTATGGTATTATGTACTTAAAAAATCCCTGAAATGGAAGGGGAAAAAAAAAAAGACAAACAAAACCCAATGAGCAACAAGAGGATGCTTATAGGTAGCAAAGTAAAGAAATATGGTTTAATGCAAGTTTACAGATGATGAAAAATAAGTGTAATTATCTAAATACATACTCAAAGTTTCCTTTGTTAACAATATTTCCTTTGAAGCTTTGGCTTCAAGAATAATCTCAAGTGCCTAATTTTGAAAGGATTTTTTTTTTCAACTGAAAGTAGCAAAATGGTACATCCACAGCCAGTGTGTTAGTCTCAATACCACAGTAACAATATATTTAAAAAGGTGTATATATAAAAAGGACTTGATAAACCAACACACTAAGACTGATTTGTTTTCCAATATTTATTTATAAATACATGATTGAAAACCATTTAATGCATTATATTACTGTGAGTGAAAAAGAGGTGCTGAAGATGCCAGGAAGAGCAAAATAGATGAGCTTCAATTTTTCCCCTAAGTTGAGTAAAGAAATCAGAGCCTTCTGAAGTTCCCAAGTAAATCTCTGCATCTTGACTCAGTGTGTGGGGTGTTTTATCTGTGATGTTGGTAACCTAATGGCAAACATCATAAAAGCTGTACGAAAAATATAAAAATAAAATGGTTGGCAGAGCATATGCAGTCACCCAGAGCAACAGAGGGGATTGTTCTAGGACAAGTGACAAAGTTTCTCTTGGTATATACTGATTTGTCACTTCCCTTGGGAAATAAATACGTCAATGCATTCGCTGCCTTATGTGTAATAAAATACCCTTCCAGCCAAAGAAACAAATAAGTGCTTCCCTCCTCCTTCCCTCTCCACATAATAAGAAAAACTGAAGTCATACTTTTTTGTCTCCAAGCAATCCCTCAAATAAGAAGCAGTGTCCTGTAATTTGATTCAGTTAAGCACTAACCTCCATTCCATTATTCAGGAATGTCAAGTCTAAGCTTATGGGAGAAGGATTTTGAGCAAGAGTGTTTTTAGTGGGCACAGTTTATCTTGATTTCACATGCAAAGTGAGAAAAAATGAGGCACAGTGAATCTGAAGTCAGTGTATAACCTGTGTGTGTGGGTTTGCATCTCTCGAGGTGTGCAGGGACCATAGCAGAGGGTACATTTGATGACTTCTCACTGCAGAGGGTATTCCTTGAGTGTCCACCAAATCTACAAATTCAGCTTTACATTCCAAGATGATCCTCTGTAGTGAAGATTACAGAACAACTGGACTGACTTGCCCTCTGCTTGGTTGAGGCCATCTCTCTCTTGCTCTTTAGTATTCCTAGAATGGAGGAATTTAAGCAAAGATGGCTTGTGACTTTCTCAGTCCTGCAACATTGAGTTTCCTTCTGTTTTACTCCTGTAAAAGAATGCGTATTAATGCTACTCCAATGAATTTAGCTAACTGTGAGTTCAGCCTGGTTCTTTAGGTGTGCTTTATAGGAAGAGCCAAGCTGTGCTGGGGTACTGTAGATTGTTTCCATATTGCTCTGTTTAAGGAAACTTTTGGTGGAATTTGGTGTATGGGGGTGGAGTAAAACACAGTATTTTTTTTATTTCAATTGTGGGGGGGAGGTGTTCAGTCATTGGCAGTGTTAAAAACAGTATGTAATAAAAATTGGTCTCAAAAATTGTATTCTCTAGGAAATGTTTGTTATAAAAGATCAAGCTGAGTTTCAAAAGCTTTTTGTTTTACAAGACAATACTGTATTGATCAGAAAAGTCTAACTAGCAGCCATTTTCTTATATGCTTAGATTAAAAATGAAACTGGAAGAGGAGAGAACTATTCTGTTTAGTGCCAATCGTTAATACTTATGTTTCCTTTTACTGTTGTTCTTTGAGAGTTGATTTTTGTTTGTTTTGTTTTTCATTTTCTAATTTAGTTCTGTTCCTTTTTGGAAATTTAGTTCAGTTATTTTGTGAAAGTAAAGATAGGGAAAAATAATTGTAAGTATCCATTATATTCAAGAGATAAATTTTGCCTTTCCAGTTATTACTTGTTATTTGACAGTGTCTTATTTCACAATGTCGCATCTTGAAAGCTCTACAGTCATTTTGGACCTTTGAAATCTCTTCATGAATACTTAATTCTGCATTTGTAGGAGAAGAGTCTGTGCTGGAGAGATCTGTAGTATCGTTCAATCTGTGGCCTCTAGCTCTCAGTGCAGATTGCGCAAGGCAGCAGAATAAATTAGTATTACTTTGAAACAATGTTTGTCCACTGGAATGTCACCCCTTTAGATCCTTGCGCAGAGCATACAAAACAGCACCAAATGCAGACAGTGATGTATGTTCCACTGTGGTTCTCCCAATTATTGTCATGAAGCTCTCTTGCCTGCATTGATGTTTTGTGAGAAGAACAGAGAACAGCACTGGTTTCAAAATGTATGTGTGTGATGAATGTCATTTATTTTCATTTCTTTGTTGCTCTGTAAAGGAAGTGACTGGGGTAGATTTATTTGCTTGTGTAGGGAAGATACCAGAGCAGAGGGTAGAGAAAATGTGGCAGCTAAGCCTGAAGAGCCTGAATTACAGGCAGAGGGCAGGGAGCTGGTGAAAAGTGCAGGGAGCAGATGTGATGCAGAAATAAAAACTTCTGAGGGATGCAGAGGGTACTGTGCAGAGTGTGCTGAAACCCAGATAGAGTCATTTGGTCTGAAACCAAGCCTAGGGAGAAGGAATTGCTTTCAAATATATGACTTGGGATACAGCAATTGGGACATTCTTTACAATCCTGTTTTATTTCTGTTTTACTTAACTGGTTCTGAGATTTTTCTGTTAAAAATATTTACTCTAGTGTTAGGTCACATACAGACTTGCATTAATGATTAAGAACCTGTTGGAGAGTTTTGGGTACCCTTTATCCTGAAAGGAAGTACCATTTCAACATGAGTAAATGTAGTACTTCAAAGGTCTGAATGCCTTTGGCTCTTGTCACAACAGATTGAATTTTTCAGAGCAGAAATGCATATTTATTTTTTTAAGCAACCTCCATGAATTACTTGCTCTGAAAATTAATTCTGTAATCATTTTGCTATTAGGATCAGACAGATGTAAATCAGGAATGGCATAACCTCTACCCTGGATTTTTTTCCTTTTTGTTGCGATAATGAATGACATGGGGTCCCCAGGCAGGTGCAAAGGAGAGCCCTTTATTGCACAAACCTGGCCTTTTTAAGCATTTAGCCGGTTATCAGTTTACATAGTTTTAAAGCACAAGAAGCACAATTCAGTCAACCCCCACACACCACAGTGTGAACACACGATGGTCACACAGCATGTTTTTCCACCCCTAATTCAGCTGTGTCTCTTTTCCTCAGTCCTTTTCTACTCGGTTGAAAAAACAAGCCTGAGCCACGATTTTACAAAGACAGCAAGGCATTCATTTGATAAGGTTTTACCTATGTGCAACACCTTTTCTTTCCCTCCCCTTTGTTTTTAATTATGTAGACATTTTTTCAAAAAGGAAACAAAACCCCAAACCAAAACGAAACCACAAACAGCAAAAATACTCCAAACCACAGAGTTAGTATGCAAGGTTCTGCTCTTTATGCATGTTAGAAGCAGTGTCTTGAAGACCATAATATGCTTCTGGAAAATGTGAAAATTAGCAGTAAGAATAAAAAGGATGTGATTTCTTTTCTGCTTTTTAATAACTTCCAACAGAATTAACTTCTTTGAGCTACTCGTGTATGGCATCCTTAATGTACTGAATGCCATTCTGTTCAGACAAACCAGAACCCATAATAAAAACAATTCAATTAGACAAGACACTTAACCACTTTACCCTTAAGTGTAAATTGATACGTGAACTGAACTCAGTGGAATTTTCCCACTGAGCTCAGTTATGCTGGAATAGATAAAATGTCACTGGTTTGTGTACATGTCTTCTTAAAAGTGAGGGGGTTTGGCACATGCCACAGAAATTCTGGCAAAGGTTCCCTCCCATCCTCTTTTTTTTCCTTTTGAATTTCCTCAGGGTCCTAATTAATAAAGTCAGCAAGAAAAGCAGTCACAGTCCATTGGCACCCCTAATGGACTTTCATCAGAAAAGAGGCCAACTTCTTGCCTCTTTCTGATCTTCAGTTTATTGGCCACAATATCTGATTTGGATCTGAATCCTTTATTTTTTTCAAGATTTCTGTAATTATAAATTCCTTGCCAGACAACTCCATTTTTAAAATTTCATACTGAGTTAATGTCTCTACAATAATGTCCCCTTTTGGGGGAAAAGTGAAGGGCTTTTACAAATATTCTTGGGCCACAACCAAATGTCTACCTTCATAGCTTCAGAACACAAAAACTGATGCATTTACACAAGATACTGGCTAGTTATACCTATGAAATAGAAGTTTCAGAGCTCAAGTAGAACCTTGGAGTTGGCTCTGTAAGAATGACTTGTTTAAAAACCTATCAGTGTTTAAAAAAACACCCCAAAAACTTGTTTCTTACTTTGACATTTGTTTTGCCTAGAAAAGCTTTACAGAGCAGGTAAACTTGAGCAATCTTGTTTTACAGACTGGAAAGGAAAGATGCAGCTCCCCTGTCAGGGCTGCCTACCTTAGGTCCCATTTACAAGCAATAATATAAAAAGAAAGTTGTCTCAATGAAAGTTGCCTATTCTGGATGAGCTATTATTAGTGTTGTGTATTTACAGAGGCTTGTGTCCTTTGACATTTATGCACAGGCATCACAGTTCTTAATTGGTACATAATGTACCGCCAGCAACACAAAATGCAAACTGGCTAGAAATTAATGGGATTTATGGTAAAGACACTTGCGTAGCAGGCTTTGGCTCTTGCTCTCACTTCTTTTAATGGAAAAAGCTGACAGAGCTGGGCCTGTTCAGTCTTGAAAAGAAACTACTGAGAGGAGACTTTATCAATGTCTCCAAGTATCTGAACGGAGGGTGTCAAGAGGATGGAGTCAGGCTCTTCTCAGTGGTACCAACCCATAGAAGAGGCAAAGAGGAAAAACTGATGCACAGGAAATTCCACCTGAATATAAGGAAGAACTTGTTCACTGTGGAGGTGACAGTGCGCTGGAACAGATTCTCTGCAGAGGTTTTGGAGTCTGTCACTGGAGAATTCAAGAGCTGTCTAGATGCAATCCTGTGCCATGTGCTCTAGGATGACCCTGCTTGGGCAGGGAGGTTGGACTAGATGACACCCAGTGGTCCCTTCCAACCTCCCCCATTATGTAATTCTGTGAAAGAAGGAAAAAATCCTGGCATAGAAGAAAGCGGAAGATTGGCAGTAATTGATAAGGATAAAGGCTTGTTATCAAAAATTTTGGAGTAATATGAGCCCATGCCTGGTAGCATGAGAAGTCCAAAGCTTAAATGGTCACAGGGAGACAGGAGATTCATTTACACTGCAGCATTATTTGAATAAAAGAGGGAGGAGGTCAGAATGCAGCAGTGACATGGACAGTAGATCAAATGAAGCTGAGAAACAAAAAGCTAAATGGCTAAATGCAATGACTGATATTTTCCTAGTAAGGCTGTGTGACATTCCTGAATAATTTGGATGTGGACCAGAGTATATCCCATGGCCAGGGGTTTTCCATGTAAATTGTCACTAAGTCAATGAAAAACTTAAGTTCAGTTACAGTATTTTTTCTGTACAGAGCAAGAAGAGTGTACATCAGAGCATTCCCACTCCAAAACCAGGTGGTGAGGTTGCTAACAAATGCAACAAGAAAGCAGGTTTTAATGTAGTAGTTAGACTGGGGTCTGAATGTGAATTGAATAAGTCAAGTTTAAGAGTATGGCATCCTTACATCCTTACTTGTGGGTGTAACACAGCGTGCAGCCAATTGCTGGCAGCCCCCTGGGCTGCATCTCTCCAGAGGAAGATCAAGCACTTAGCAGTGGAAGGGAAAGATGATGTACTAAAAGGGAGGCTTAAAAGTGTATCGGTCTAGGCTGTTTAACCTTCAGGACCTTTGTGAAGACAAGAAGAGAAAGTAAGGAGTGAACAAAGAGAATGGGAAAGGAAGGATAACTGAGTCAAAAGTGGATAAAGGGGAAAATTACAAGGACGTGAGTGAAGATGAAGTGGACAGAGGATGGCACAAGGGAGAGAAGGAACCATATTGTGCTTTGAGAGAAGTGTGTAAGAAGTTTCCTTTTAGAATTTTCCACTCAGCAGTATCTAAAGCTCACAATAAGCACTTCATTATTTGTACTGTTTCTCATAGTACATACTAAAAGGTTCAGGTTTGAGCATCTGGGCTTGAGCCTGCCCTGCTGCAGTGTCTGTGTGACAGGTAGGGGGTGAAGGTGGGCACACCCAACATCTCACCTCTTCCTGGAGCAGGGTGGTTTGCCAGGGCTACAGGCACTGCGTGAGGCAGGGCTGGGAACCACACAGGTACTGAGGCTCAGGGTGGGTTCTGTGCCAGAGTGACTGTGGTGAGTCAGGGCTCTTCTGGCAGGTGGGTACCAGGGCACCCCTCAAAAAGTGGAAAGGTAGAAGAAATGGCTGCTGGGTGAGTGGTTCAGAGAAGCCTTTCGTACCTCTGTCCCTTCTCCCATCTCAGGAGCTGCCACATATTTAATCATCTTCATTATACTGCTGCTTTCCACTGGATGGACTTTTTTCTTAATTCTTTTTGAGACAAGGCAAGAGCATGGATTATTTAAGGTCACTGTATTTAAAGGCTTTATTTTCATTATTGTTCTGTCTTTTAATACTCTGAATTCTTCGGGCCTTAATAACATTGCTGGGCTTTTTGACTACTGTTGTACATGGAACAAATGGTTTTATTGAACTGTCCAAAATACTTTCTACATCTTTTTTTCTGAATAGGTGCACTTAATTTAGAACTCATTTGTACATAGGCGTAAGTTCACATTATTTCATCCAGTGTATATTGCCACTTGACTACACTGAATTTTATCTATTGAGTTTCTTAAATGCATAACTTTATTCAGCTTTTCTGAAGTTCTCCATGGTCTTCTCTAATCTTGAGTAACCTATGTCGCTTTGAATGTGAGTTTTAAAGGTTCCATTAATACTCTAAATGGTTTTTAATTTTTTGTTTTGTTTTGGGATTGGCAAGGCAGTATCAGAGGTACATGGAGAACACCTTTGTTCAACAGAGCTGCAGTAATTGCTTCTGTCTCTTGTAGTTTGAAGAAAGTGAAATAAAGTGAAAATACCCATTCATAACAAGAAAATGTAAAGTCAAGTAGGCACAAAGTTTTTAATATTTAATTTTCCACATTATAAAGCAGACTCTTCTTCTCCGCCTTCCCATAAATGCAGAAATGGATAGGATTAATTAAACATTAAGCCATTATTCTTCCAAAAAGAAAAGTTCTTGCTGGTCATGCTTGATATAATATATTCCCAAGGTGATCTTTTGCCTGTCTGAAGTTTCTCCATCATTGGTTTAAAAATATTAATAACAAAAGAATAAATATTTTTTTATCATATTGCTCTTATTTTTTTTTGCTGGAGAAAGGGATGCTATTTTGTATATTATCCTTAATTAAATAATTGACTGGAGGACTTATTCCAAAATGGAAATATTGTGTGACATTCAGTGCAGGCAGTGATTTAGAAATCAGACAGAGAGTCTGCAGAAGGAAAAGATTTTTAGGTCCTTAGGCTCTAAGGGAGAAGCATATTTACTTTCTAGACTGTTTGCCTTCTAGAAGAGGAGAAAGAGCAGGGAACGAAACCAACAGAATAGGGCCACTAGCATTTTTAGCTAATGATATGCAGTGTCAAGAAGGTGCTATTTGTATCTGTGAGATATTGCTATGGGCTGACAGAATAGGAAAACAAGAAACATATGAAGTAAACTGAAGAAAGCAAAAAGATTCCATCCAGGAAGAAGACAAACCAGAGTTTTTATTTCTTTGTTTGTTTTTTGTTGGTTTGTTTTTTTTTTTTATTAATAAAAGCCATGGATTTCATTTTGTAATCTTGAGCATATGAACATAACTATTGCATTGGCTGTATCCTGTCTTCCTTAGTTTATCTTTATTCCTAGCTTTGTTACTTTGCAAAGTGTGCTTAGACTAAGTGGATTGTTCTGGTTTAACCATGATAGCACTGAATTAAAATGATAACTACCAACATATTTAAGCAGATTAATGTGAAAAAGTAAATTGTCTTTAAAGACCTACAGAATTAGATGGTGGTTGGGGTGGGGTGGTGAGAGAAGGAGATAGGTCCATGCAATATATTTCCTAATGTGATATTGGTAGAAAAGGAATTGTTGGGAAACTCTCCAGATGTAGGGAGGTGAGAATTTTAAGAAGCAGTCTGAGCATTTACCTATTCCCTTTATTGCGTCCATGGAAGCTTGGATGAATTCTGCTGATACTTAGGCTTTATATACTCTCTTTTGGGCAGTAACTCTGCAATTTGTAGCACTGTATTTTAATCTCCCACTGGTATATTTACTATCTTAGATCATATGCTAACAGCACTGTGAGCCCCAGAGGAGAAATGGGAAAACAGTCATTACCCAGATGTATAAAACCTTCTCTCGTGCAACATCCACCAGTGTCTGTCTAAAATTAAACCAAAAGAAAAGTGGACAAATGATACAAACTTGGTGTGCAAGTGTCAGTAGGAGAGGAAGTGAAAATGAGACATGGCCCAATCACTGCTGTGACTACAAGAATTCAATCTAAGGTAGGCCCTTTCTAGCTCCCAACTGCCATAACTTTGATTAACCTTGCAGTGTTTCAGCACAGGGTCATGCTATCCCGTTGACACTTTTCCTTTGAGATGTCAGTCACATTTCAATAACTTTCCAGTGTGGGCTTGTAAGTCCTGTCTTTTCATTGACTTAGAATGAGGCAGGTTGCTTATGAATACAGCTTGAAGTGTCACTCAGATATTCTTGCATTGTGTTATCTTTGATTGACTTGTCTGGAGTGGTGAAAAATTCAGGGTATCTAACTGCCCTTGTTTTGACAGTCAGGGATCTCCTTTTATTTTATTTTATTTTTTTTTTTAATTTTCCTTTTTAATTCCTGAAACTCTCTCGCTCTTTGCAGAAAATGAGATTTGGTGTTTGCTTTTTTCATTACTCTGTTAACAAGCACAGAAGAGTCCCATCCTGCAGATGTAGTACCTTAGCATTACTGTCTGGAGTTTAGGTTCTCACAGCATGAAAAGCGTAAGCTCCACTAATGGAAGATATTATAATAATGATAGCTGAGAAAGCACCATTTTAGGAAAGGGCATAAGGGAGATTCTGATTAGTTTAGCTTTTAGTTTGTCTGGTTTGTGTAATTCCTAAGGGTTAGGCCCAAAGCCATTTAAAAAGGGCCAGCAAGAAGATAGGAAAAACAATGCTGTTTTTTTAAAATTTATTATTACTAACATAGACTGTAGCTAGCTTTGTGGAAGTTTCAATATATAGTAGAAAGCTATGTCCCAGGACAGTGATTATTCCAAGGCTGTGTTATTCAATAAGCTGATTTATAACTTATGATTCCAGTTATAATCCAAGAATTTCTCCATTTGTTTCAAGCAAAATAAATATTTCCCTGTTGTAGCCACTTGAGATTTATAATCTTGTTTTCAGGACTGCCCTGGCTCACATAAACAGACTTACTCCCCTTCCAATGCTAAGAGAAACTGCAGGGCCAGTGGTGAAGGAGGGGAAAATTCTTTAATATAAAATAGTTCATATCTGTTTCATAGTGTTTCATAAATCTGGTTCCCAGGCAGTAGAGGAAAATGAATAAGAAGCATTTTTTTTTTTCAAGCTGCTACTATAGCTGTTTTTGCTTGGCTGAATGGAAAGAAGTCTATAAAAACAGCTAGTGCTGGAAACTAGATGTAAAACAATAGCAAACAAAAAACTCTTTAACAAGCATAATCTGTTGTCAGCGAAAGGCAAAGACATCATTAAATTCGCAACAGTGCTTATTTTTCTGATGTAAGTTGTGGAGGAGGCAGTCATGCTGAGATGTGGGAAAGGAAAGCAGTGGCTGTATCCGGAGCAGTGCCATGCCAAACTCCTGCGAGCGTGTCCGAGGCTGAACCTTGGCTAGATCTGTAGCCATCCACAGAGTGCACAGGGACACTGCTGTTTCTGGGGTGGAACCCCTAATTCCCTGCAACGAGGAGACACCTATTTAAGCAAGATAATAGAAGGGATGAGGTGGAGTCTTATGGATCATCCTGTATGGTTTCAGCAGCACAAATTAAAGATACCCCATGATAGCTCAGCCTGATGGCTGTGGTAACAGGAGTTGGAATACTCTTGAAAAATAATTGAACTGGATTTTTTTTTACCTTACATCATTCCTTGAACTACTGAGTAATTGGGAGTAATTGTTCTTCCTGCAGCCAGGTTTGGTTTGGGTTTTTTTTTGGTTTTTTTTTGTTTATTTTTGGGTTTTTTTTTTGTTTTTTAAGAGGAACCTGTGTAGACCTTCATATTCTACAAGTGCTTGAGAATTTCTGTAAGATCATGCCCTTGGAAAAAGGAGACAGAAGAACATCTAGCTTATTGATCCTCATGGGACTAAATCTGCTCTTAGAGTACAGCTATTGAGCTCTGTTGAAACTGAGACTCTTCCCCATGTCTTCAGAAGTGAGACCTTAAGTGTGTGAAAATCTTCAGTGTGTGAGGTGTGGTGGGTTGATCTTGGCTAGATGTCCTCCCAGCAGCTCTTTCACTCCTCTTCCTTAGCAGGGCAAACAGAAAATAAGATGAAAAGGTTAACGGGTCAAGGTAGAGATTGGGAGATCAGTTACCATCACTGGAAAAACAGGCCTGACTGAGAAAAAGTATGATTTATTAATTTATATGAAAAAAAAATTATATTATTTATTTATATTAGCATAGAGTTGGATGTTGAAAGACAAATAAATACTAAAACAACCAATTCCCCCTTACCAATTTCCCCTTCACCAAGAGATGGAGGAGGATGGGGAATGGAGGTATGGGTTGGTACACAACAGCTCTTTTCTGCTGCTCCTTCTTCTTCAGAATTTTGCCTGCTGCAGTGTGGGTCATCCATGGGCTAGTTCTTCAAGATAAACTTCCTCTGTCATAGGGTCTTCCACAAGCTGCAGGGATATCTATGGTTCAGCACTGGAGCTCATTCTCCTCACCTTAGTGTCTGTGGGCTGCTTCCCTCACTTTTATTTTCCCCTTCACTTCTTACTGCCTGTGCCCTTTCTGAAACCTGTTTTCCCTGAGCATCCACCCCTTGGCTGTGGGGCTCAGCCATGCCCTGCAGTGGGCTGGCTGGAGCTGTCTGCCAGGGCTGCACCTCACAGGCACTGCCCTGCAGTCCTCCAGGGTGGAAGCTTTGCCGCATGCACCTGAGACGCCAAGATCTGGTACCTGAGAATGGTGGGTGGCGTGCGAGTCGACACCGGGAGGGAGCTGGAACAAAGACAGAGAGTAAATTTACTTCCATTTCCCTTCTCTCTATATTCTCTAATATTTGTCACCTAAAGTTTATGAATCTTAATTAATATTTGCAGAAGCTTTGAGCACTTCGGCAAAACCAGTAAGGTCAAATTTGTCCAAATATTAGTGTTTTGACAGGAGATTCCACCTTCTCATGCACATTGCAAGCAGATGTTATATTTTGTGTCTTAATGGTACCAAGAGATTAACCATACCAGAAAAGGAGAACTGAGCTATGAAAATGTTACAGATATATATGGATGTCAGTCCATCAGATAGCTTGGAAGCATGACATTTTTAAAGAAAAGCAGATAACAGGCATTCACAAATATCCATATGTCCCTGCTATTAGGTATTTTCCGTGATAATTTAATTTCCATGAGTTATTACATGTATTTCTTACTACCCTGATACCTCTTCAAAAGTTTTGGAAAGTTTTGCATGTTTTCCTTGCAAGTAGTTTCCTTTGATTTTTATTTGCTTATTTTGATATTTATCTGATTATTTTTATATGTAGCATCAGTGCAAAAAATGTGTACAAATGCATACTTATGTGTTTTATGTGTGCAGTATAACATGTGTAATATGAAGAAAGAATTTTTTCAGCAGCATTATGGCCACTGCAGTGCTAAAGAGCTCAAGAATTGTTCTTTCTAAAACACTGAACCTCCATATGCTGCAAACTTCATTATTCATTCACCTGTCTTGAAATATAGCAGAGAAATAAGAAAGAAAAATTATTTCCCTGTGGAAAATGGGACAGCCAGGAGCAAAAAGACAGAAAGATGACATGACTGGAGATATCATGCTGTGGGCCTTTGTCTAACTGCTGAGGTCTGTGTATTATCACAATAAATGGCTGTGGAGAGTCTTTTTAGTTATCTTTCAGAAAAAGTGTTAAGGAGCAATATTCTAAAGTCACAGTCTAATTTGTGCTTTAATATCTATTGCCTATTGAACTATATCTCCTGACCTGGGTGCCTGTATTTTTATGGAGTTACTGAAGAGGTATAAGGTATGTAAGCCGGTAGCATCACTCTGGAATCCTGTGTAGGTGTGTAACTTCATTGCTAAGCAAAATTTCTTGTGGAAGCAAACTATCGTACTTCAGGAAGTTGAATTTGCCAGGTGCTTATGATGTAGGTGCAAATAAGTTATGTTAGGCTGGAGTGGAAAAGATCACATTTAGCTAGCATAGTCAAATATGTAGTGAATACTAAATAGAGAAGGAATGAAGGAGGGACTAGATTTTTGTCATAATCTCAGAGTGGGAACATAAATTTGCATTTTCACTTATTAGTCACATTTTTTTACCTAACTCTTCAGAACTGTGCGATTTCACCAGGAGCTTTAGCTTATTTAAGCATGAATAAAGGTGTTAGAAAGCATCTGGATCTGTACCCAGTACTTTTTTCTCTTTGCAGCTCTCTGTGTGCTGCTTGCGTTTAAGCCCTTCTTGTTGGGAGATCATTCCACCTGGGAGTGGGTGTATATTCCATATACACCTGGTATAGCTGGACAGTCTTTCCAGGTACTTTGCCAGCAGGGCTCCACTGCAGCTTGCAGGGCAGTGCTGTAGCTACAGGACTGCACAAACAATGGCAATGTGGTATGCATTTCTGGAATAATGACAACAAATTCATCCTAATCACTTTGGAAATTACTTAATAAAATAATTGTTTTGCTTTGTTGTGTTTTGTTTTGTTTTTTTTTTAATTTTTGGTGTAGTCAATCTACCTGACTATAAGTGGGTGCTCTTTGAGCAATGGCTATCATCTCTGAGGTGATGAGTCTGAGTCATTAGCCTACTTATGCAAACACTTCTCAGTGCCTCTCTCTTTCAAATGCAGCCATGACAGAGTAGTGAAAAAGGCTACTATTAGGTTAAGCTTTTATTAGTTTTTATCCCACTTTACTTCACCGTAGGTCATATAACTTATACACTAATATCTCCCTGTGTGAGTGGGAAACATCATTCTCATTGCCATCAAGAAAAATGGGTGCAGCCCAGTTCAGAATCTGCACCCTAGCCTGTTGGATGAAGCAGCAACAACTGCTTCAACTTTCTGTGTGGAGCCAGATTTGTTAGACATGATCCAAGAGTGCTTTCTAAGAAAACTGATCTAGCAAGCCTTTTTCATGGATTTAGATGAACTAGAGAAGGTAGTGAGCCCTGAGAAGGCAAGGAAACTAACTGATTTTGTACCTGCATCATGTGTATGACTAAGTTAGAGAAGTTTCATGGTCACTGCACAACCTCTGAGCTTCAACAGCAGACTTTGTGAGTACTCTTAGCTGGTGTTAATTGAAATGTAATTAGACATGATCTGTTGATGCAGTTCAGCTGTGGTATGTCTAAGGTCACTTGAGAGTGTGAGTAAGCTAACTTAGACAAGCAAAACGTACTGACTTCAAGTAGAAAAAGGGCTTTTTTTTTAGGTTTGATATTAAGAAAACTTTCTGAGTGGCAAGGTTGAAAAGCAAAATTTTTTTTATATTGCTGTCACTATGGATCTGGAAGACATGAACCTGTAGACATACTAGTTCATATCTTATGGGTAGAGGTGTCTTGCCGCAGTTGGACTGAAAGGGCCACAAAAGAATTTGCTTGCCCTTAGCCATTTAGCAGAAGTTACATGGTAAGCCTGTGTTACAACCCACCCCAAAAGATGAAGGGTAACTGGGTTCTTGTTAATAGATCCCTTTGGGGCAGGGTAGGATGAAACAATGCTGAATGATCGGTGCTCATAAATATATATATACATAGGGTTTGTTTTAGAACTACTTGGTTGCGATGGTTTTGGTTATTATTATCTATAGTAATATAGCAATATAAAAGCAACACTTTAGAAAACGTGTAAGGAAAAGAAAGAAAGGAAGAATGGGTAAGATTAGGTTATCTTAGAAAGGGTAAGATTATCACCACCAGTGGATCTTGTGACTAGGCTTGATTGTTGCAAGTTTGATGTCTGGTGGTCAAAGTGGGGGTTGCAGACTGGATCCACGAGGATGGGGATGTTGGAAGGGGGCAGGGGCTGGGGCAGGGGGCTGTCAAAGTACCCAAAACACAAAGTCCATTGGGCTCATATTATGGATAGGCTAGGTGGAAATGCCCTGGAACCTCCCCTGGGGCCAGGAGTACTACACCGGATGATGGAATACTGGGTCATGTGACATAAGACTCTTTAACAACTTCTAAAATGTTGCAGCTTCGATGTTAAATCAACAGGGTTGAGTCAGTTATGGCCCATCTTGGTGCCTTTAGGCTACATGTGAATGTCCTGGTACTTCCCCAAAGAGGATTTATCACAGCTGAGTCACTTGTGTAAGGACAGAAAAACAGTGCTTTGCCTTGCAGGATGTACCTCTGTCCCCTGTTCCACATCCAGCTGTATCATGAGGTGTCAGCTGTGCTTGCCCTCTGCACCTGAGAGGTTACTTTGCACATCAGCAGCTTGTCCCTGATTGTTTGAGCCACCAGCATTCCAATCTTTCACACTTGTGGATATATCCTTTTCCTGAGCCTTGTTAACTTCTCCACAGACCTGAGATAACTGGACAATAGCACCACCTTAAACTTATCTCTAAGTTCCTATTGCAGTCTGAATTCCAGTTAGTAGGCATATTTGGGGAGGGGTGGGGCTTCCCAGGTGAGCAGCTGCTTCTTTGCACAGTTTGCTACAGTGGGCAGGAATTCTCCGACAATCTTAGTGACGTTTAAGCCATTAACCATTTCAGTCTCTCACTGCCTGTTGTGGAAGAGAGAATGTCATTGTGGTTTCACGAACCTTGCCCTTAGTTTGTATGCAACACTGGGTCCACAGCCTTTGTTTGCAATCATTCAGTTTGTTTTTTTTTTTTTTAATGGGATCAAAATTTATAGTGCACGTCTTTCCATCCCATATACATATCCTTTGTTCTAGTTTCTATTTGTTATTTAGATGTTTTCCATCCAATTCTGAGCTAGCGTGGTTTTGCTAAAATTGTTGTTGCTCAAAAAAACTGTGACAACAAGATATGTATTTTGTTTGAGTTCCTTCATTTAATCTTGAGGGCAAATAAAATTATTTGCCTTTGATGTTTAAAAATGTTCAGTATTTTCAGCAGCAGCTATCATTCCTGCCTCTGCATTCTTATGTGCCTCTGGAGAGAAACTGTGAAGTCCCAGAGATGATTCTATCTGGAGCTTCATTGCCATAGTCACTCCTGGTTTGATTCTTACCATGTATTCACCCTGGGGCAAATACAGTTTTAATTTCAATAGTATTTATTTAATTTTGCTTCATTGTATATTTTCACTCTAATTGCATTCGGGCTTTCTTTTCCTACAGAAAAGTTGTGTTGAAACTGGAAAATAAATTAAAAAGAATCACTGACACACTAGGAGACACACAGCTCAATAACTCATTAAGGTTTAGAGATGCTTATTACATATATTCTCAATTTTTATTCACAACATGCAACGTGCAAATTTCATCTCTCTTTTGACTGTGCACGGTTGGTAAAAAGAATTACATTTTTTCCTTGCACAGGATGTATTGTCTGTTGAGATCCATGAAAAAAATGAGAATAAAAGTTCTGAAGAAATGTTATTGTATAGAATAAGTGGTTGCTTTAAAACTCTGACTATTTCAGCTGCATTAATTGTACAAACTGCCGAATATTCAATATCTTTTGAGAAAAAAAATTAGAAACTTGTTTGAATTATTCATGTTTTAAAAATGGCCTTTATGACAGTTATTTTCATAACTTATTTTTACTGTAAGGCTTCGTAGATACCAAAACTCCCACTGAATTGAGAAATTAGGATAGTTACTACTTTACCTATTTTCATGCTTTCTTTTAAAGATAGAGTTTCATTACTGTGAATGTGCTGCACATTTTAATGAATATGATACTATTCTTTGATTCATCAGTCTGTAAGATTTTATCCTTCTTAGCATTAGCAGGATAGTTTTCTAATTAAAGGACTTTTAATTATCCTTTCTCTCCAGTGTGGGGAAAACCTAGGAGCCTACGTTAATGGTACAGTTGTAATACACCATGAGGAAACTAGTAACAAAATGAACAATATTAAACCTTTTCCTGCTTTTGGTCTGTCAAGGGGGAGGGTCAGAAACTCAAAACTGTCTCATTATACAGTCTTAATTCTGCCTTTTTTGGGTCACCTGGAAATAATTTGATAAAGGCTGTTGGGTATCTTGAGTGGAAAGAGGGAGTAAGAACTGAGGGACAGGATTTTTCTCTTTGTCGACCGACCCAGGCTGCCTGATGCATGCAGATTGGCCTGGATCTTGGTCCATGCTTCTCACAGTCTGAATCCAACGCTCATATTTAGCAGCTAGAATCCTACTACCCTCCTTGGAAGAATGAGTCTAGATCTGTATTTATTTATCATCTTTTTAAGAATCTCATTTATGTGATCAAAAAGGGTACTTTGCTTCCAACTCAATGCTCCTGTATTACAGTTGCAGTGTTTTGAATACAGACAAATTAATTTCTTGATATATGCCAGGTTATATTGCTCTTTGCTGACCAAATAAACTGATATAAATATGTTGCTTGTACTACACTTGGATGCTGACTCTCGTAAATTGTGGTGACATCCAGAAAATTACTCATTAGGAAGAGGTATTTAGAATAAATGAGCTGTAGATTGAAGAAGCAAATGTGCTATAAATCTCATTTTTTAATGTGCTTGATTTAATTTACAGTTCTGATTCAGGTCCATCTTCATCTGAATATTGCTTTCTTCTTCAGGATTTGGAACAAAATATAAAGCAGCCTAACAGGATATTATGAATACGTGGTTACCTTTGACAGGCTCTTGGACTTTAAAGGAGAGTAAGAAAAGATGTTTGCCCCAATAAAGGGATTTTTTTGAAACTGAAGAAAAACACTAATTTCTAATGAAAAACTGCTAAACATAAAAAAAAAAAAAAGAAAATAATGTGCCATATGGCAATTACGCCAAAAGATAGAATTTATTACCAAATAAAACTGTTGGCTTGTGCATTTCACAGTTTCCTCCATTCCCAACCAGTGTGTTTTTAGAGGCTTTCTGTAGGGTTAGTTGCCCAGACTTCTGCAAAAACAACAGTTTGTCGTTATTGCAGGAGGTGTTAGGAAATCAAATCCAACTGGAGCACCAAATGAAATTACAGACTTGTTTTGTCCCAGCTGTGTGACACATGCCAAGAGCTGATTTTTCAGTGCAGACATTTAAAGAAATGAATACAGAATTGTATTTGTTCTCCTGCTGAATGAATTATCCTTCTTGTGTTTTTCATACTTCCACTTGCTATTTAATATTTCAGCAAAGTCACTTTTTCCCTTCAGTGAAAATGCTTTTACGTGTCCTGTTTTATTTTAATAAGTGGTCTTATAATGATAAAAAAATAACAATATGTATAAAACTTGAGTTTGATTACTATGTATCGTGTGACAGATTAAACTGTCTTTAACTGATTCATCAGCGATAGCTTATAATGACTTAAAACAGCTTCATATGTGACATATCGTTGATGTTTTATCGAATGACATCTTTTCTAAAAAAAATAAAAATATGGAATTTCAGAATGATTCAGTCACTGGCATTACAGAAAATACTTGTGAAATTTCTTCTTATGTTCTCTTATCTCACAGAACTTGCTAATGAATACTCTCATCCCAGCATGGTTTTTGAACCTTTAAAAAATGTGTTTAGTGTCTGAACTTCTGTGTCATCAATTTCCTTTACTATGTACAGTTTTAATTAAGTCACTTTATGGAAAGTATTTCCCCTCTTCTTCCTTCTCCCACCTACTGCAGCTGTTTGTCTGTGAAAGTGGATGTTTGCATTATCACCTCAGATAAGACTGGTGCTCTCTAAATGTGAGGCCGAGTTGCAGTTGGCATGCATTTAGCATGCATTTTTAGATAGCATGCATGTAGCTTGCATACAAATTTTAACATGACGTGTTTGGGGTTTTTTTTGTGTAAGCACCTGCTGAATGAACTTTCTCAGTGTGTTCAGCAGTGCTAACTGCATTCAAATTGTATTGCCATAAAGAGGGTGAAGGGATGAATTTGAAGACGTGAGATTGCCTCGCTTCCACTTGGGCATGCAGTGTGACTCTCACAACTAAGTTGGCCGAGATCCTTGAGACATGAAAGGGAATTCTTCAGCAAGAACAATGGTGGTTTTATTTGGCTGTAGGAAAAGATGCGAGGGAACACAATTAAGCTCCATACGCTTGTGCTGAATGGCTTGATTCAGCTATGTTTGCTCACTGATATTTCACTCCTGTTCCTGTGATTGGCATGGGGAGGAATGCAGGAGAATGAGTCCATAGAAGCTCTCCTCACAAGGACAACTTTCTTATCTATAACCTGTCAAATTTGCTAAAAGCTAATGTCAGTGTGTTAAACCCTTTCTGAGTGTACTTGTGCAATTTGTTCATTGGTTCAGTTCTGTGAACAGAACACATCCTTGAATGTCTTCTGTCTCCCAGGCCTCTCCTAATTTGCCGTCTTTGGCATTTAATGTCAAGAAAATAGTATAATGTGAATATGTGAAAAATATTTTCAGCAAGTTCATGCTGATACGGAATTTCCCTGAGAGGCAACATTAATAATGGGTTGGCACAACACATTTGCTGGAGTGGGTTTGATGCCTTGATTGAGTTTCCGTGGTGCGTTTGTTGTTGCTTTGGGGAACGTGTGGATATTGGGTTCAACAGACCATAGAATTTTGAATTAACCTCTCTTTTTCTCTTCATGAATATAATGGTTTCACAATCTGTTCTTGCTTTGGCCTTTTATTTAAGAGAAGAAGTGAAGCTTTGATTTAAAACAAAAAAAAAACCTCTGCTATTTTTGAGAGCATTGTGAGGAAAAATAAATATGCATAAGGAAACATTGATTCATAAGAATCTCTTAGACTACTTTCCCCAAAGAATTTCCTGCACTGATTCTCCATAAAATATTCATTTTAGCCCTACAGTACAAAAGATGAAAACCATTAGCACTAAGTTCAGAATATGGCAGCTCCAGTTTCACCCTTTGTTTAGGAGAAGCTTATGATGATTTTCAAGAGTCCTGGTAAATGCTGGAAGATATCTCATTTTAGGTAACTTCTCTTTTTCTGAGAGTCATAATTGAATAATGTACTTTTATAAGATGAGGACTGGAAAATAATAGGTTTTTCTTTTTATTTCTCTGTTGCAATGCTCAGAGTATGTTCTGCTTGCCTTTTCCGTTAAGGAATTTGCTCTGAGGGTCTCAAAACAGCAGAGCAGCAGTCTGATCCTTTCATTATTTCCAAATCTTAAGAAGTTCCTTTAGTGTGTGTGTGTGTTTGACAGAGCTGTGCACTTGGATGAGAGAGGGCAGAGCTGCTAATAGAAGATAATAGTGAGAGGCTGTATCTGTATTGCAGGGCGAAAAATGTGCTCAGGTGAACTTAAGGGAAAGTTGCTATAATACCTACTAATGTGGTGATTTGTAAACTGAGGTACAGGGTGGGTATGAAATTCATGGCATTTAATTATGGCATAATTGCTGAAGTACATAACCTTAGCATATTATTTTTACTCCTTAAATTGATATATTCGAAAGAAAGAATAGATTAAATTTATTCTTCAAAATTTCACTATGTTTAATCCCTGTTTGCTTATCAAGGGACACATTCAATTTATTTTAAATTACTACCTGCCTTCTTTAGCTCAGTCTCACAGCATTTTTGGCTGTTGCTCTCACAAACTTAAATCTAAAGTGTTTATATCTAAGCTTTGAATTAAAAATTAAAAAAAAAAAATGGTGTGATATCTTTGTTTTTATTTTAAAGAAAAGCTGATGTGAACAGTCTTCCAAGTTTATTAGTTTAACTCTATTTTAACAGCAAGTCATTGGCATATTCCTGAATGTTCTTTCTACCTAAGTACTGGGCATGGTTACAAAGCTGTTTGATACTTTAGTGATTTGTTTCCAGAAATCCTTGTTGAAATTTGTGAGGGTTTTAGAAAGTGAGTTAAATTGGGGAAAATTAAATTAACCTTTGGGACAGCCTGTCTGTATTCCAGACTGCCAGTAAATGATTTGGGTGAAATTTATTTGCTCCAAGAATTAGCTGAATTGATGGTGACCAGAGTTTTAACTGTTTAGAAAATGGTGTTGTAAGACTTCTAGCATGCCTTTTTTTTTTTTTCCGCCCTTACTGACAGGTCCAAAATTGGCAGCTTCCCTCCCCTGTTTATAAAACTCTACAGCAAGCATACAAGGGCTTTGCATTGGTTATTGTATACACCAGGATTTTTCCCAAATTTTCTTGTTCTTACTATTTTAGCTCAATTTTTTGTAACATTGAATAAAGCAAGAAAGAGATAAATTGGTTTTTGCAGCAAGACATCTTTAAGCAGCATAAGCATGGGGTGAAACTGGAGGAGTAGGGGGAACTGTTGTTTTGTTATCAAATGGCTTAATATTCCTGCTGTTTTTGGTCTTGCCTTTGCACCTACGAGTTCCACAGGCAAGAGACTGCGTTGATCTTGCATGGACCCAATTTTCTGAATGATCAGCAACCTGTTACTCTAAGCAGGGTACAGAAAAGTGAGAATACCATGAACCCTGTAAAAAACTGAGAGACGTTTCTTTAATACTATCTTTTCTGCTATTTTTATCTGTAATAGTGAAAAAGGAAAATTTAATCTAAAGTTGTCATGATGTTGCCAAGCCCACACAACTGTGCTTGACTTGGTAATCCAGCATCTGGCATGATGCAAAATGTGGGCAGTTTTGGTATCTGAAAATAATGCTGCTCTTTTTCATGGAGATAGAAGGCACCTAACTTGTCACCATATGGAGCAAAAGTAATTACTGAGGATGAAAGACAAAGCAAGACAATTAACAGGCTTGAGTATTGTCAAATAGACAACCTATGGCTCAGAATACTGTAGTTCAGGTTTCATCCTGAGAGTCTTTGGGAGTGCACCAGAGTAGTGATTTGAAAGATTTATTCATTTATTACAGTGACAAATGCAATGAAAATGTGTTCAGAGGCTTGCTTTATAGTCAATTTCTTCTTGTAACCGATCCATTTATCAGGTATTTGACTAGGAGGAACTCAGTACAACATTGTATTGATGTAGATCAGAGCAGAGCAAAACATGTTGAATTTCACAGGCTTGGCTATACAGCAGAGCTGAATATCACTGTATCTTAAATATGAGGTATTTTCTTTGATAGGAGTTGCTCACTTATTGAACATGATCTATCTGTCACAATCTTACAGCATGGTAATTTATAATGATTAGTTTAAGGAAATTGTAGATATATAGAAATAATGTAAAGAGACTGCTCAGCATTTCCTTGTGTGATTTTGGTCAAGGATACAATAAGAGCTATTCATTGTTTTGTGGCAGAATGTTAGAAACTGGGTGTTTTAGAGCATATCTTTGCATTTGCCCTGATCTAGGCTGTGAAAGACCAGTTCATCTCTGTAGGATAATGCAACTATAGAGTCACATTATGTCTTCAGTTGTTTTATTCTCAGTAATAAAAGCTTTCCAGGGAAGTTTCAGCTCTTACAGCCATTAAGAAAGGGCTCTTAACAAAAGACCCAGCAAAAGAGTTTGCAACTGGCCACACAGAATTAATTTGCAGTGTGCAGTCCTCATGGTCTATAGTGCATTCTTGGTGCAAGTCTGAGAATTAGGGAGGCCATTAAACCCTTTGCTGCCACTGATTCTTCAGTCCTAAGTGAAAGAAATCCTTAATGTGGCATCAAACTTGCTTTCACCTGGGTTAAAAATTACCCATTTTGCCCTATTCAGGAAATGCCCCAGCATTTTCTCCGTCCTTGGTGGCACACTGCTTCCTCTCCATGGCTCAATGTATTGGATAGGGAATCTGGGGATGTTATGATCAAATTGTTATTATTATTGTTAGGGTTCTTTAGAAATTCCTCTGCCCAAATTAAGGTGCAAATGAGACCATATGCCAGTGGCTATAGTATGGGTTTTATTGTATAGTAAATATGAGAGAAAAAGAAAAGGAGTAGAAAGTATGTGGGGGGGACAGAAATACTGGCAGGGACAGAATAAGCTAAAAATCACCACTCTGTAGATCCCAATGATGTTCTGTTGATCCTCTCCAGCTGCTCTTCTTGGTGGTGAAGGTCCCCCCAAAGGCACAGAATCCCATGGGTTTATATCCCCTGGAGCCAGGTGGCAATGTCCAGGCATGTCCCCTGGGGAGGGGACAGTCTCTCACAGCAGACTCTGGGTCTGTTCCATCACTTGCAGCCCTGGGGTGCAAGGCCCAGCACTTTGGGGGTCTTGGATGGATTGTGACTCCCTCTCAGCTGCCTCTCACATGAGAGTCCCATGGATGTGGCCTGTGGGGTTGGGGTTCCACAGCTGGGCTGGTTTGTGTAAGGGAGGATGGGTGTTTATTGCCTCTGGCCAGAGGTTATACCACACACCTGAAACCTCCTCCTCCCTCCTTGGCTGGGGGGAGTCTGTGTGAACCTGGCTTGTGTGAGCTGTGCTCTGCCCCCACCCCAAACCTGGCTTGTGTGAGCTGTGCTCTCCTGTACCCCAAACCTGGCTGCTGTGAGCTGTGCTCTCCTGTACCCCAAACCTGGCCTGTGTGAGCTGTGCTCTGCCCCCACCCCAAACCTGGCTTCTGTGAGCTGTGCTCTGCCCCCACCCCAAACCTGGCTTCTGTGAGCTGTGCTCTCCCCCAGCCCCAAACTCAGCCAGGGATGATCCTCAGCGCAGCTGGTGGCTTTGGCCTTTTGGTGGATGCAAACCTTTCCCTCTGCCTAAGATGATTGAACAATGGGTTTCCCTTTATCTAACCAGCAGTTTGACTTTCAGTTCAAAGTCCCAGCCATCAGGGAGGCTTCTTGGTTGTAGCTTCTTTATAATGAACAAAACTTTATATCAATGTTTGAGGCATGAACTATTTTCAGTGTCTGACAGGGGACGATGATAATCTGGAATCCAGTGCACATTCCTACCTGTGTCTGAAGCCTCCATGTCACGTTCATTGGAAAATATAGTTGTATTTTTTTCTGAATAGTTCTTTCTAAATTTGGAGTAATGAATATTCAAGCCATGTTTTAGATATGGCTGTCCTATTATACAGTATCCCTTTTCTTGCAACAATTTTTCTTTAATGTAAGATTTGCATGGTACTCCCCTCCGAATGTTTCAAATATGTAAAAATAAGAAGATAGATAATTACATAACAGAAATTGACTTTTTTTAAGTCTTTCTTCCTGAGGAGGACATTTTAATAAAAACTATGGAGCATGTCAATAAAATACTGTCGTCTACTTGTGAAATGGTTGAAATAACCTGAAAATAGATACTATGCACTTAAATTAAAAATTAAGAATGTGTTGGTAACCTGGAATAAAAAATACCAAGCTCAACTGGAAAAGCAAAAAAGAACATACATTTTGTTGCATGCAGTTAGTGCTCTGAAATGGTGTACCACACATTTGTATGCCTGCACAAATATGTATCCATTACTTATGCAGTTATTTCAATACTGGACTAATGATGAGGATGTGAGCCAGAAGGGATAGGTTACACACACACAAAAGGTTATTTTGTGGTTGACCTCACTGACGTAACTGACCTAGCTGTGGCATGTTTTGTGATTGACTCGCCTGAGAATAGCAGCAACTTGTCCAAGGGTTGTGTTTTTGTTTTCTTTTTGTATGTCAGAGAAAGCAGCCTTAATTAAGATTTGTGTGATGACTATAGCTGAATTTTTCTTCATTTAGTCAAAGCCTTTAAATTTCTTAATCGTGCTGTTTATAGTATGCTAATTTGAGTTAATTGTACTGCACTAGATGAGACACTGATTTAGAAATGCTTGTAATAGTCCAATTTTAAGTGGAAAGAGACCCTTTCTTGTTTTGTTCTTGTAGGCAAGTATTGTCTACTCTGACCTGTAATTCATGTAATAAATCATTTTTAACACTGGCACAGGTGTCCTTTTGGGTTTAAATATGTTTTCCATTCATGTTGTCTGCTATAATTTTTTTCTGATGTATGGCTCATTATCACATCATTCTGTGTGCAAGTATTTTTATAACATCAGTTTTTGCAGACATTTCTACTTTCATAGCTGAATTTTCAATACTTATTTTTGAGTTTTGTATTCAAACTGTATTCATGAGCTTTAAAATACCATATTCGAATCACTCTTGCAGTTTTTCAGTGAAATTTGAATCTGTCTGAACCTGATTTATTCTCAGTCTGAAAACAAATGGTCTGATCAAGTAATGGTTGAGAAAGTAGCAAAGAATTCTAGAGTTCTATAATTTCAGATATAGATAGCTACCTATGGCATTGCAGAGGTGAGGACTTGACTCTGCAGAAATGATTTATGGTAGCGCTTAAATGTAGAGCTAGTATTTCTGGTAGACTGTGTGTAAAAGGATACAGGAATTTAACTTTTTAGAGGTATTTTTTCCTTCTGTTCAAACTGAAAAACAAAAAAATGGGGAAAATAATATGGTTGATGATCCAGTCTCTTCCAAAGCAGGATTAACTATACCCAGGTGATTCCTGACAGATATTTGTTTCTTAAAGACACCCAGATGTTGAAACTCTGTGGCTTGCTTAACAATCTGTTTTAGTGTTGCAATAATTTTTCTAACTGTTAGAAATCTTTTCAGCATTTTGGTACAACTTAATTTGTCTACTTCTTTATCACACACAAGACATTCCTCTTTAGATCTACCTTTTTACATTAAAAGATTGCTATCTTTATCTTCAACCTCCTGTTCTCTAAGCTTTAACTATCACATGTTAAATCTCAAATCTTTCCTTGTTGGCCAGACTCATGAGAGTTTTCCTTTTGACTTTTCCCTATTCATTTCTATCTCACTGAGCTGCCCCAAACAGGACAGAAACAATTCATGCTGAGTTTTCCCAAATCATGGAGCAAAGCAGAAGATTTATCTTTTGTATCCTGCAGGGACTTTTCAGTTTTACATATCCAAGGTGAGTTTCTTGCAACAGAACTGACACTTTTGATTTATTTCCAGATTAGATTGA
Organism: Erpornis zantholeuca; assembly: GCA_013400515.1. Taxonomy (NCBI): domain Eukaryota; kingdom Metazoa; phylum Chordata; class Aves; order Passeriformes; family Timaliidae; genus Erpornis; species Erpornis zantholeuca. Next base: position 5,730 of record VZTN01025906.1, on the reverse strand, counting down.
GGTTAGATCCTTCTCTGAGAAACCTCTACCTACAAAATTGTGTGTATCCTAGATTTACTCCTGCCCTTCAGAAATTTGCATTCTGGCTGACCTTTCAACACACTGGCAGGTCCAGTACTTATGTGTAGTCTTTAAATGCAATAAGCGGACTCTTTTGTTAAAACTTAAGACAAGCCTGTTAGAGGGAAAAAAAAAATTAAGCAAAACTGTAAGCATGGTTACCCTTTGTGTTCAGTTGCCCAAGTAGCACTCGGACAAATTTTCCTTTTCTGTATGCATGAAGATTCCTACGTATGTACTTTCCCTATGAGGCAGAGGGTACAGAAATGACCTGGCTCACAACCCACCACTCCACAAGGTCTCTCACCATTTTGTGGAGACATCGAATTCTATTGACTCGATTTGTTCTTAAATGATCGACTGTTTCTGAATTAATTGATTTTTGACCGTTCTTATGTCGTTTTCATATTTACAGCTGCTTAAAAATCATGTTGGTTTATTTGTTCAAGAGCTTTTCTAGGACTTAATAGGTGACAAAAAATATGTTATTTCTAAGATTTTTTGAAAGATAAATATTATGTTTTCTCTTTTCCATTTTACTGATACCTCATGTATCCCTCCCAGATTGCTTTTCTCATAGCAGCATGATTCTGAGATGGCTTTACCAATTCTCTAAGTACACTAAGCGGAAGTTCATCAGGCATATCTGCTCTGAAAACTAATTTGCTTAAGTACTCTATAACCTTTTCTGTCTGTATTTTTTAATTGAAATAACTCTTTTGTTGTTTGTATTAATTATACTAGCCACCTTCTCATGGTTAAACTTTTTAATTAAAACTAATGCAAAGAAGACATAAATGCTTTGGCCTTTGCATCTGTCAGTAACTTTATTTCCTCTATTGGATAGCAGAACACTTTTCTTTGTCCTCCTCTTAGTCACTTTGAATAGATTCAGTTTGATTAGTGCAGGATGCAGATATTTTAATTATGTTTTGTCCTCCCAGTAGGCCGGTTCAAATTTCCACAGAAAGGACTTCTTTTTTTTCATTGACCTTCCTGTATTCATCTTCATGCCAAAAGCTGAATTACTGGCATTCCTGGAAAGTCTTATACCAATAAATACGCATTATTTAAACTAAAGAGAAAAAAAAAAGAAAAAAGCATTCAAGCCTAAACCAGGAAAAGTCAAACTGAAGAGACTTGACAGTTTTGTTTGCTGAGTGACACATTCAGCCCCTCACTATTCACACACAGTGGAAGTGAACACTTCAGCAACTGGAAATCACTTTGGCATCATCAGTCAGTCAGAGGATTTGATGGTGTGAATGTTCCTGATTCTCTAGTCTACTAAAAGGGACATTTTATATTCTGGAATAATTTTATTACATTTAGAAATTTTCAGTCTTACCTGTTTTACCACAACACATGAAAGTATCCTGAAGCATGATATTAACACAGACATGTTAAAATTAATCTAACAAGGATAACAGTAACATCACAATCTTACCTCTTTCAGAATTGACTTAGACTGATTCCCCTACACTTGCTTAAATTCTTTTTTTTTTTTCTAATATAATCCCATTAGGTTTACTCCTGCTGCATGTATAAATGCTTAGCAGATATTCCTCCTGGGACAGGGCACGTGGGAATGGCTGAAGATGGTTTAAAGCAGTTAAGAGGGAACACATAGGGAATTTTTGCTAAATGAATCCTTTAAAATTTTCTCTAGCATCCAAAGCAGAAGAAGTTTTTACTGTTTTATGTGCAATTCACAGGCTACCTATGAGCCGAAGAATCAGAATGTTGACAACCAAGAGAATATAGTTTTGTATATGCTTTTGTCTTCAGGTGGGACAAGAGTGTTGAATGTGATGATAAAGACTATTTACTACTACTCATATTTACTGTTAGCCAGTGGGGAGGAGAAGCTATCTGGCTGCAGGACACTGAGATTTACAGTGCTGAAAATGTATTAAATCTACATTAGGAACTTAAAGGAAGAGTCCAGAGCTGGTGGAGAGGTTTGGTTTTTTGTGTGTGTATAGCAGAAGCTGAATCTTACAATATATGTTCCTCAGGATGAAGTTATTGGCTTTTATTGGCTGTATAAGTAAAAAGACATAGAGCACCAGATAGCCTTGTAAAATACTCTGCTATATGTTTATTAACTGGACAACTTAGAAGAAAAATTTACTTGTTATAATACAGATTGTCAGTGATGCCAGTGGTGTTAGTGTACCACATGCACCAGCAGACGTTTTGCTAAACCTGTGATAACTAAACGTCACTGCAAAGATATCTTATGTATTTTTGAAGTTCCAATAGATTAAAATGTAGCTACAGTATTTTCTAAGGAACAGAAAACATAAAATTTTAGAGACACTGTAAATTTAGTCCAACATGTGGAAAAATACCTTTAAGTCGGCAATATCTAAATAGCATAAGGTTATTGGCAGCAGACAGAGCTTTTTATTTATTTTTAATTTTTGTTGTTTTAATCCCATGAATTGCTTGCTATTGCTTGGTTGGGTATGTCAGGTGCTAACCTGCTGTAGGCAGCATAGTGAGTGAAACCAGTGAAATGCTGTTACAGCCTTGGGCACCTAAAATCCATGCTGTTAGCATCATCAGACAGGTAATTCTGAGTGCAGATAACAGTGACTTATCACAGCCCCACATAACACAAGGATGAAATCAGTCTCCCCAAGCTAAACCTGAAAGAGCTGACAACATATGCCTGAGCATGTAGGCTGTAGCTTTCATCATTCTATTAATTGAATAATGTTTCCACTAGCATACAATTACAGGCAAACAAAGCAAAAAAAAACCCCAAACCAGAACAAAACCCCAAGCAACTAATATTTGTTTCATTTTATGACTTTGTATTTCAGGAAACATACAGTATTAAGCCTTCCTTTGGTGTCATATTTACAAAATTCTTTTACCATCTTCCAGACAAGGTATAATCTTTCCACTAAATCTTAGAAGTGAGTGGAGTCAAGAGTCCTATTATGATCCTTGTGATAACTGAAAACAACCTAGCTAAAGAAGGTCACAGATTTCGTTGTTTGTTTGAGGGCAATGTACTGTGAGAAGACTTTTTGGACGTCCTCTGTTCTTCTTAAACCTTGCATGTGTCTTTATTAGGCTGTGTGCGATTACCGATGAAGCTCTGTTGCATTTATCTGTTGATTAGATTGCAGGTTTGTGCAAATAGATAAAATTTAGCTAATGCTGAAACCTAGTGCAGACAGCATGCTTTGGAGTCAGCCTAATTCTTGCAGTAGAACTTGATGCAAAAATTACTTGGCAATCAAAATAAAATCTAAGATTTTCAAGGGATAAGTAACTATCTAGTATGTACCACAGTACACGTGAAAACATTGTTCTCTGACTCAAACGCATTAATTTTAATAACCAATTTTCCTCCATAATAAAATTACATTTTCCTGTTTTACTCTACCTGTTTCTCAGCCTTAAGCTCTAGGTATTATTAATAATGATTTTGTATGCACGAATGTATTGAGTAACCTCTAATTTTGAATTTTTCACTTTTAAAAAGGAAATGTTAGAAGATAAGACTAAAAAAACTATGAAAAACTATGACACAAACCTTCCAATTTTTTTTTGCACAGTAATTTGTTCTTGTTAATACAATGTTGAGGACAGTTGTTATGGCCAGATTTTTATAAAGAAAATGAGAAACCCAGCCAGTTCTTTCATTCTTTTTGGTCATGTTAAGAGAGAGGCTGTTTAGTGGTTTAGCTGGAGTCTGGAAATTGGGAGCAATCCATCTAGGCCATAGTACCAGGACCACAATATTTGCTCAGTATTTTTGAGGACTGAGATGATTATAATTCTTTTCCACCTGCACTCACAGGGTGTTCATCTAACACCCATTCTCACACCAGTTACTTTCCAATAGATTTTTTTAAAAGAATTTAACAAATTGTTTTCATTGCTGTTAGAGTGTTTTGCATTTCTTTGGTCTCAGTTTGATATTGTAACTTTCCAACATAATTCTGAGGAAGAA
>VZTN01025904.1:93904-106248 GCA_013400515.1 Erpornis zantholeuca | reverse complement strand
CTGTGTGCTTTTTTCTGCTTGAGGAATTCGCTGTGGGTGTGTTGTTCGTGTCCTATAGCGACAGGCTGGGGGAACCAACAGCTGGCCTGAAGGCCTCACAGGCATCAACCTCGACACAACTGAGTTTGTACACTTGAGAATTGTAACATCAACAGAAGCAAGAAGAAAAACAATAGAAAGAGGATGTAGCAGTGATGCACTGAATGTGCTACAGACAAAGAGACTCTTCAACTAATTGAAGTTGAAAAGTGGTATGTTTATTTACAGCGCTGGGCACACGTCGGGTAACCCTCCAAAAGGCATGTGTGACTCTCTAAAGCATTGACTTTCCTTATATTCACAAAGGTCTTACATGCATCTCCTATCCCCGCTCCATATTAAAATGAGCTGAATCTTCATTATGGTTGCACAATTCTTCCTTTAAATTGGGTCGGTGGTCTCTTGAAGATGAAGTCAGATGTCTTCCTCGCATAGACTCTTTACTTTGTCCCACTGCCAGGGCTCCTTGCTCCTTTCATCACAGTCCAGGCCTCATCTCCTGGCTCCAACTATCTTAGAAGCCAGGTGTGTTTTTGGTTCCTGCCCTTTTACAATGCTAAATGTCCCCCGTGTCGCTTCCAAAAGAATAACTGAGTCAAATACATGATATTTTGTNCTTCCAAAAGAATAACTGAGTCAAATACATGATATTTTGTCTTTGCTCTAACTGCTTCAACTATATCTATATGCTAATAATTAAACCCTAGTTTCTTGCTCTATCTTGCTAGCTTCAGTACCAACTTTTAATTATTTTTTAACCCTTGATTCAGCAGCTACAAAAGGGAGGGTACTGGCTGATATTTAACAAGAATGTGTGCAAGCAATAGACAACCAATAATATTGTATTGTAGTAAGCTAATATCCAATGAACATGTAGCATGAATGCTAAGAAATTGTATGAAAGAAGCTGCTTAGTAATAAAGAGAGGGGTTTTTTTGCTACAGGCACAAGTGAAATACTGCCTTTCTTCTGACCTTTAAAATTCAAACTGGGGAAGCACTGGGTAACTCACCAATTCCTTTATATGCCTAACTCCCCCAAACCATTGCTGGGGAGGGGTTTACTGGAGAAATTGGAAGCAGAAATTAAATTTTAAAAGGGAAGGGGAGTACAAATTATAATTCCTGAGTCTAAATTTGTCGAAGTTGCTGCTCTTTTTATAAAGGAAAAATGTGGTGAAATCCCCATCAAAGTTGAAAATGCTGTCAACCCAATAGTGTGGGCCAGTGATGTTCCAGGAAGATCCAAACAAGCAGAACCAGTGAGTATTGCACTCAAATCAGGAGCCATACTGGTAGGGCAAAACGAATACCCTTTTAAATTATTAAGATGTAGGGGATTGGCATCTATAATAGAAAACTCCTCCAACATGGGTTATTAGTGCAATGTGAGTCTAGGTATAACATGCCCATCCTTTCAGTAAAGAAAGCTGATGGTAAGAGCTATCGATTAGTGCAAGATTTAAGAGCAATTAACAAAATTACAGAGGACATACACCCAGTTGTAGCAAATCCTTACACACTTTTGACCACACTGACAGATGAATTAGACCTGTCATAGACCCGAAGGACACCTTTTTCTGCATTCCTGTGCATAAAATCAGCCAAGAGCTTTTTGCTTTTGAGTGGGAAAATCCTGAAACAGGGAGAAAAAGACAACTTACTTGCACAGTCCTACCCCAGGGTTTCAAGAATAGCCCAACAATATTTGGAACCCAGCTGGCAAAGAAAATGGAAGATTGGAGGAGACAAGAGCCAAGAGGTGTTAGTCTTCAGTATGCTGATGATATCTTGATTGCAGCTAACCACGAAATGACTGTATCCAACTCACTGTAAGTTTGAGAAACTTTTTGGGACTTAAGGGGGTACAGAGATTCTAAAGATAAGGCACAGATTGACAAGGAAGCAGTAGTTTATTTGGAATTTGAGGTTTTTCATGGACATCGACAGCTCGTCAAAGAATGGAAGGAAGCCATCTGCCATCTTCCAGAGCCCCACACTGAGAGGGATGCAAGCTTTCCTGGGAATGGTAGACTGATGTCGCTTGTGGATAGCAAATTCTGGACTGCTGGTAAAACTCCTCTTTGGAGCACTAAAAGCAGCTGAAAAGGGAATCATTACATGGACTGAGAGCACAAGGGCTGCATTTAAACAGCTGAAACACTCTCTAATGTCAGCTCCAGCATTGGGATTGCCAGACTTTAGTGAACCTTTTGAACTCTTTACATATGAGAGACGAAACGTTGTTTCGGGGGTACTAGCGTGGTGCCTTGGAAGCCAATGGAGGGATGTGGCGTACTTTTCTAAACAGCTAGACAATGTTAGCCAGGGGTGGCCTGGGTGTTTGAAGGCCACTGTCGGCTTTGAAGGCGGCTACTGTCATCTTGATTCAAGAGGCCTGGAATCTCACCCTCAGGCAACCCATTGTAGTGTATGTACTCCATGCCATAGCAGCTGTAGTCAAACAAAAAGGCAAGCATTGGTTGTCTGGCAACTGAAGGCTTAAATATCAATCACTGCTGTTAGAACAGGATGATGTTACCCTGAAAACAACTTCTGTTGTTAACCCTGCCATGTTTCTGTCTTTCACCTTATTTGATGATGTGCCTGAGCATGACTGTTTGTAGACAATCGAGGAGGTCTATTCCAGCAGACCAGACCTGAAGGACATGCACCTAGAAAATCCAGACTGGGAGCTGATTACAGACAGGAGCAGCTTCATGAGAAATGGTATGCAAATGACAGGTTATGCAGTAACAACCCAGGACAAAGTGATCAAGGTGAAGGCCATGCCAGCAGATGTGTCATCACGGAAAGCTGAACTGCATTGACAAGGGCCTTAGACCTGAGTGAAGGAAAGAAGGTAAATATATGGACTGACTCTAAATATGCATTAAGTGTTGTCCCCACCCATGGACCCATCTGGAAGGAGAGACGACTGTTGAATGCTCAAGGTAATGAAATCAAACATGCTAAATAGATCCTTGCCCTCTTGGAGACCATCAGAAAACCTACAGAAGTAGCTATCATAAGTAGGAGGCACCATAAAGGGGAAACCACTCCAGAATTGGGAAATCACTTTGCTGATGAAGCAGCAAGAGGAATTGCAGAAAAAGGTATTCTCACAGTGATACCACAAAAAGAGATTAATCTGTCAGAGTTCACACCGAAGTATGATCAGGCAGACCACAAGTTACTTAAGTTCCTTAAGGCTGAGATCACAGAAAATGGATGGGCTGTTGCACCAGCAAACCAGGTTGTAGTCTCAACCCTGACCCTCTGGGAGCTAGCTAAAAGAGACTATGAAAGCACACATTTTGGGGTTTAAAATTTTTTAAAATATATAAAAAAGGTAGTAATAGGAAAGGGAATGAATAATATAGTACAATCAGTAGTAAGCAAATGTGATATTTGCTGTAAAAACAATCCTGATACAAGGAAAAGAGTTGTGTTAGGAGTAACAAAGGCAGGGGATCTTCCTGGAGATTACTGGCAAATAGCATGGAAAGAGGGATACAGTTACATACTGGTGTTAGTTGACACCTTCGGTGGATGGCCTGAAGCTTACCCCTGTTGCACTAACACTGCCAAGGACGTGGTGAAAGCTTTGCTCAATCACATAATTCCACAGTTTGGGGTTCCTTTGGGGATGTCATCAGACATTTTGTCCTAACAGTGATTAAAGAAGTTTGTTGGAATTCGGGAATTACTTGGGATCTGTATGCACCTTACAGACCCCAAGCAAGTGGTCAAGTTGAATGTATAAGCAGAACCCTTAAAACACAATTTAGCAAAATTTGTCAAGAGACATCCATGACATGGCTTCAGGCCTTGCCTACAGCTTTACTGAAGATCTGCATACAACGGAGGCAGAGGGACAACATCGGTCCCTATGAAATACTGTATGGCAGGTCATATCAAATTCCACATGTTCCAGGAGAAATTCATATGAGAGGGAAACTTGATTTACAGAGATGTCTAATGGCTTTAGGTTCCACTTTGCAGAAGGTTGAGAATTACATCGTGTTATCCAGACCCATAGGACTGGACACACCTGCAGATCTCTTCCAGCCTGGAGACTGGGTCTGTGTTAAGTGGTGGGACAGTGATCCTCTACAGGCCAAGTGGAGAGGACCATTCCAGATTTTGCTGACTACCCTCACTGGAGTCAAAGTCACTGGCAAAGGACCCTGGATTCACTACTCCAGAGTTAAGAAGGCTTCTGCTCTTGAAACAACTGGGAAAATAGAGACTGATACAAATGAGGATGATGTGGTTTAAATGGTTCTTTTTCTGTGCTTGTTATCTACACAGTTGGTAACCATGACTCAGGTTTGGAACCAAAATTTGCATATGATTCCAGTTCAAAGTGTATCCAAAGTTCTTCTATAAGAAAACTGTTTTGGATTTGTATTCAAATGCCAATGATTGACATGTAGAGCAAAGTGGAAGGATCAGCAAGGATTTGTCTACAGTTTGGGAACAAACTCAGATCTTACATCAGATAGCATTCAAAGATAACACACTGAACTTCGATTATATCTTTTACACCCTCACTTCATGGTTACCAAACTGGCCCTGGATTAAAGAACTGTTCATAGTAGTGTAGTCATAATTCTTGTTTGCATGATAGCCAGCTGTGTAAAATGTTACTGTTGTTAGATATTTACTGTTGGTAGATAGATACTGTTGGTAGATATTTAGAATAGAGGCTTGTCAGGCCTCTAGAAGGGGAGAATTATGCCTTAGGAGTTTATCTTTTATATTTTTCATATATTTGTAATCTTGCAATTCTTTAGTGTGTAACTCTAAACTCCATATAACCTGTTAGCTGCCGTTCTCCCATTTTGTTCCTCTCTAGACCTGGGAATCAAGGACACCTTACTGTCTCAGGCCCTGAGAAATGTAAACAAAAGTGAGTTGGGGGCAGCAAACTTGGGGTGAATTACTTCATTAACTGAAGCTGCAATTGGAAGATTAACCACTGATATGCAAATTAAACTTTAAAAAGTATGAAAACCCATGACCTGTTTTTGGGTGTAGCCCCTGGGGGGGCTTCATCTGCCCTAAATGTACCTCAAGGCCCTTCAATAAATATAACCGCTTTTAATCTCTTAGCTTTGTCTGGCCTCTGTTTTTAGGTAGTGTCATAAGGCATCACAAGCTATGTGAATCTCAACCACATCTGCGATGTGCACTGGGCACCATCTGGGCTCTTAGGGAGTCTCCCTCCTTCTGAGAAAATGATCTTCAGCACAGCCCCAATTCCCTTAGGCATTGGATACCCTGTTCCATTGTGCTCCATTTCCCTTGGTGCACCTGCAGGTCTTCTTTACAAAGGTATCTGTCCCTTACACTTGCTAGCAGTTTCAAGTTGCCAGAGGCTGAGAGTTTCCTGGGTTCTCCCAATCCCCTGGTCAATGACCACATCTCGGGACAGGGATCCCAGCTGCCTGGCCTCGCTTCCATCCAGAATGGTGTCATTGGCGGCAGCGTCCCAGATGCGGAGCAGCCAGGTCAGGATGGACTCGTTGGTCTGGCGGGTGAATTCCCTCCGCAGGTCACGCAGCTCACCCAGGGATAGAGAGCGAGTGATGATCTCTGGCTCTGTCTCTTCTGCTGGGCACAAAGGTCCTGCTGCCTCCTCGTCAGTCACTATGCGGACTGATTTGCTCTTTGATTTCTTCTTCTGAATGGGAGAAACTGCTGCTGGCTTGGGCTGTCCTTCTGGCTTAGTGATGGTTCACATGGACATGGTGCCTGTTGCTTTGCCTCTTTTCTCCTCCTCCTCCTGAAGATTCTGTACCATACCAAGCACTGTCCTGATACCAAGCATGGTGTACACACTGCAGGCCACAAAGAGAAGACAAAGCAAAACTAACACCAAGATAATGCCATCCTTGACATCCAGAGAGAATTCGGTATTTTCAAACAGTGCTGTGTCTGGCCTGAAGGGCTGGGAGAAACCATTCTCTACTCTTCCCCCTATAGGCTAGGTCTGATTGTTGAGGAGGCCACAGATATAGCACCCAGGCAAGCACAGGGCAACAAAATTGAGTATATATTCCAAATGATGTTCATTGCCTCACAGGTTATCATGCAATAGACATAATAAACCAATAAAGCAATTTTTGTACCATTCCCTGGTGTGAAATGGAGCATCACAGCTGGCACATAGTACACCATGTGCAGAAAAATATAGAGAGCGAGGTACAGTCCACATATAAACATGTTGAGCATCATGGTGAACAGGTTTCTGGTAATACAAAACTGTAATTCTGACTTCTCTCAGTACTGCCCCACACTGGGTGCCAAAATATGTACTAGTTCGAAAACAAATCAGTCGGAGACTCCAAGTCAGAAGAACAATTTAACAGGAAAATGGAAATAAAGGCAGAAAACATTGGCTTAAACTGACAGAATCAGGATTACAACCTGACACCCTGTTGGTCAGGGTGGTGGTAACAGTCTGATTAAATGGTGGCTGCAGTCCTCTTGAAGTGATAGATACGGTTCTGTTGAAGTGGTGATCCTGTAGAAAGGTCTGGTCTTCCTCTGAAGGTCCAGTGGCTGTTACGTAGCTCTTGTCCTCTGTGAACCCAGTAATTAAGGGCTGACTGTGGTGTTCCAAACCTCACATAATATCCAGGTAGGAATGCTTGGTTCCTCCCCCTGGGTGGAGAATCTCACAATGGGATGATGTAATTTTATGAGTCATGCAGTCAGGCCTTGATGGCTCATTAGCAGAAGAAATCCCCTGGAGGGAATTGCCAGGGATAAATCATGAAGGACTCGGAACACTGCTCCACCTGCTTTAACAGCTTATGAAGATGGTGATAGAATACATACTTTTGGTTACTTCTGCAAAATTGTATCCAAATCCAAACACCTACTAGACAGCCATTTCTCTTTATTACCTAAAGACTGAGAATTTGCAAATTTGGACTGAAATCCTTAAGCCAAGCAAGAATGTTAACACTATGATAATTACACCAATTAGTTTTCTTACAATAGAACTTAAATTTGGAATTCATGATGTTATCCAATCAAATATATCTTCCACTTGATTTTACCGTATTGCATGACAGGTCTTGATGTACTCTCTAATTTCTTCCAAATCTGTTTTAATTCTGACCTACATGTACACAGGTGTTGGTGACTGTGCACACACTACCTTTGGAAGACAAAACCAAATCCAAAGCCATTCAATTTTGTTTAACTACCTTTGAAAGGCTGGTAACTTTTTGTTGCAAGGCACTGGTTGCATTGTTTGTCTGATTTGCTATTTGTTCAGTAACTGCAGACAGGTTCACTATAGCCTTTTCCAATTCAGACACTCCTAACCATGGTAACAATCCTCTCATAAACTTGTGGAAACCAGAGGAACTCTCAACTAAAGTATTTATTTGTGACTTGTTATAATAATCCTTTGGGGAATTCCAATTTATCAATGATACCTGTTTATGGAACTACAGTCACAATGGTGCATATTCCTTGCCATTTATGGGATAGAGCTTTTCTAGCTTGATTTCCTCTAAGCCAATAATATCCCATATTGTCTGGAATAGGCCACCAATGTGTGTTTAAAATGCCTATTCTTGTTACATCCAAATATGAGCGACACTTGCAATAAACCCATATCATTATTCCTTGGTTACACTCAGGTAACTTCATTCTTTGGTGTTGTGCTGGTTTGAAACCAGTGTCTTGGGGTGATTTTATGATGGTAGTCTATTTATGCCCAAAATGGTTGCTCTATCTTTAAGGTGGGTCTAGTGGGAGGTGGGAGGTGGAGCCTTGGGGCTCTTCCATGGGCTTTTTCAAAGCCTCACTCCTCAGGCATCTGTGGTGCGGTGCGGACTGATTTGGTTGGGTTTTTTTTTTGTTTGTTTGTTTTTGGGGGTTTTTTGTGGTTTTTTTTTTGTTTGTTTGGGGTTTTTTTTGCTTAGCTAGCTAGATTTTCGTTAGCTTAGGCAAGAAGACTTTTCCCTTTCCCTGGCCTTGGAGAGGCCGCAGCAGCAATCCTTCAGCGGCTTTTTTCGAACCGAACTGTATGGTTTGCTTTTGGTCTGAGATCAGAGAGAATGACAGGCAGGAGAAAAATCAGCCAGGAACTGGTGGGAAGGTGAAGGGCTACTCCATCTCAACCCCAGACCTCGGAAAAACCGAGCCAAAGAGAGAACGGACACCAAATCCACCTGCTTCATCTGCTGTGAAGAGAAGACGAGCATCAGAGATTCACCAGGTTCCCTTCATTCCTGATGTAGGGGTAGGTCTGTTACCTCCGCCCCCATCTACCTCTGGGGACATTCCCATTTCCAATGCCCAAGCCCCCTACAATGTGCACATTGATTCAGCTCCAGTCCCTCTGGTCCTGGGGGACTCGAACCCCACATGGACAGTAAGCTTACCCAGGGACTTCAGCCCTGTGCAGGGACTTGAGCCCCCTACCAGTAATCCCCAAAATAAATAATGCCTTTGCTTACCCCAGGGATCTTGTCCTGAGTCCCTCACAGTCCATTATTGAGGTTCTCCCTACGAATCCCTCTGTGGCAGCTGGAAATCTTACGATCCTGGAGCCGCTAAGGCTCAGAGCTGAGGTCCTGTCTGAGGTGCCAGGAACTGTCACCAAAAGTCACCGAAAGTCAGATAAAATAGGACTCCTTAACACCAATGCAGCATGAAGAAGCAGGAGCCAGATACACAGGGGATAGCTCCACCAAATGTGCCAATCCTCTGCAACTGCGTTGCTTCTATACATTCATCACATATATGTGCATCACAATCCCAGAAATCTCATGCATATGATAGTACAATTGCTCATTGTCAGCCTTCTCCCAGGTTATTGTTATTTATTCAAAAATTTAAGGATCAAGACTGAGGAGACAAACTCTTGGCTCCACCTCCAAAAACTGAGTTGGGAGAGGGTGGCAAATTCAAATATTCTCAAAACCCCACCGGAAATACATGGAAATTCAGTTTCCCTGTATTTGCAATGAAGCTTTGCAAAATGCTCCCACACTGCCTCCTCCTAGAACTCAGTAGCTAATTAATCTGCTGTAGCTAAAGCTGCAACAGAATCAGAGCCCGAATAAATTATGCCCTTCTTAAGAGTAAATTGATGTTAAGGAGTCTTATCCAACTGGTTTTCACTGGATTTGGTGACAGTTCAAGCTGAGATTTCCCTTAGCAGTCTCAGTTGTCTTTTGTTTCATAAAGCCATTTATTCACAGCACAATAGTGCAGAAACAGCTCAAACTGGTGCCTCTGAGGAGGGACCCCAAAGGTCCCCTGGGCTTTTATCATCTCACAGTCCAAGCAACATGCAAGTCTTCCTCTTGACTCCTCTGCTCCTACTGTGTCTCCCAGCGTCCATCCACCTGGTTGGTGACACCAGACTTTGTGCCTTTTGTTATCCCAATGGTTGGCAGTTCACAGCTCCCTGCTGCGTCCCTCAGTGTGTCCTCACCTGGCTGGCACCACACATTCTCTTGCCCCTTGTTGACCAAAGTGTTGGTAGTTGATGGCTTCTTGTCTCTGGCTCCCACCCAGAGCTCAATATGCAGCTTGCAAACCGAGCTACCTGCAGCAGAGGCATTCCTCAACGTTTGCATCATGGTGTGTGGCAATCAGAGGAAGGTTTTGCCCACTTGTCCAGACTCACTGCAGCAGCTGTCTCAGGGTTGCCAGGCTGCAACCATTCTCTCACCAAGGTGAGACTCATTCCAATGGGGGTAGGCAGTAAATCTTGACAAGGTGTCTAAGTTAGATTGTAGCAAATGGTGGGCTGTGACACGAGCAATAATTGAACTCTCATCCTTTAATTTTAGTAAAATTACAAATACAGGATTTGAGTGATTGTTTGTCTCCCCAGTGGCGTTGTCTGTGAATACAAAATCACAAAGGGTTTGTATACAAATGCATCCTTTTCCAAGATACACTAATACAGCTTCAGCAGTTTAATCAGGATGTTTCAAAATGACAAACATTTTGTTCAGCATCAAGACAAGTGTCTTGGGCCGTAATTGTATTACTTTCCCAAATAGATCTCTGTCATTCCTGTACAACAGATGTATCAACACCATACCCTTGTGACACCCCCACTCTTGATCATCCCGTCCCCAGCCATGCTAAAGCCCCTCCAGCAGTTTTGTGAAGGGGCATCCCATGCCCACTTTTTACTTTATTTAATTCCTTTCTATCAGCATCTAAATCTCAACTATTAATTTCACTAGCTCTTATTAAAGCATGTTCTATACCAACACTTCTGTGGACACAGGTATTGAATATATGTTATATATCGTTATATATACATATATAAAGCGTACCTAGGTATAAATAAAAAATAGACATGTTTTTACACTCATATATATATATTTTACTCTCTACATATATATACAGTCAAGCATGGAGGACACAGGATATGTCAAATACCAATCACCTCAAAGGAGCTGATCCAATGGGATCAGTGCCTTAGTAGGAGAATAGGTGCATACACAGCTCCCCACTCACACTCCCCATAACTGGCCAGCAGTGCTATTACCTGCTGTAAATAATTTGAATAGTAAAGCAGCTTCCAAGGCTTTACCTTTATCCCTACCGACAGACAGTGTAAACAACAATTTTAGCTTTTCACTTGTTTCTCGTCCATTTCCCTCTCACATTTCCTGCCCTTTTCCACCTCATGTTTTCCACCCTTTCTTCTCTCCCTTTTCCCACCCTTTTTCCTCTCACCTTCCCCACCTCGCATTTCCTGCCCTTTTCTCTCTTCTCCTATTTAAATACTTAAATTGTTAGAAAAAGGGGGATTTCCCCTTGATTTAAATCCTTAAAACCAAAGAAAACAGGCATTCCCTTGCAATTTAAATCTTAAGATGATGAAAATGGGGAGTTTGCCCTCAAGCCCACAAAATGGCATCATAAAAGTTTTCCCCTTCCCTTTAAATCAGAAAATAACAATTCCTCATGAACTGATACCCCCAAATCATGGAAAAGACAGGCTTTTCCTTCAATTGATACCCTAAAAATCATGGTGAATAGGAATTCCCTCCAATTTAAACACAGACAACAATGGAAAATGAGGTTTTCCCACTCAATTTTAAGCCTTCTCCCCTCAAACCCCTCTTTTTTTGGGGTCACTGGGATGCACTGGGGATGGACTCAGATGGGATTGAGAGCACTTGGGGGGGACTGAAAGCACAGGGATGGAACCAGCAAGATGAAATTAAAAAGAGAAAGAAGAAAGATCTTCCCTGCAGCCCCACGTGCTGCCCCAGCTCCTCAGGTGCACTGCTGCCCTCTCCTGTGCTGCCCTGCAGAACAAGGCTCGTCCCTGTGCACATCCTGACCAATGCTCCAGGAGCACCTAGGTGTTCCCCCTGCTCCTGCAAGATGCTCTCACTGCTGTCCTTTGAGAGATCCCCAGAGATCGCCCACTCCAGAGGCTCCAGTAACCCCTGAGAGCAGCCCTCAGCAGGGCCTGCCCCTCCTCATCCTCACTGACCATACCAGGGAAAGCCCCAGCCCTCCTCATCCTCACTGACTGCACCTGAGGTGGTCCCACCCCTTCCTCACCCTCACTGCCCACACCTGGGGCTGTCCCAATCCTCTCCTCACCCTCACTGACCACACCTGGGACTGTCCCAGTCCTCCTCACCCTCACTGCCCACACCTGGGGCTGTCCCCTCACCCTCACTGACCACACCTGGGGCTGCCCTAGACATTGATTTACGCAGGAATTTCACTAAATCCCACTCTGAGTCTTACTCAATAAGATGAGCTAACCTTGCTGCTTTTCATATTAAATATGGAACTGATTAATATGGAAAAATATGAAGAAAAACAGAATCGATAGGGATTACAGTGGTCATTGCTATGAAGCTTGCCCGGATCCGGCCCGGGGTATGGCATCGGGGAAAACCTGGACTGGATTCCAACGAAGTACGGAATAGAGAAAAACCCGGACTGGATTCGAATGAATTACGGTCTGGAGGAAAACCCGGACTGGCTTTAGCCGGAATACGGAATGGGGGAACCTCGGACTGGATTGCGGCTCGATTCCGGAACTGGTGCAAAAGCTGGGGTTTGATCCCAGTCATTTGTACAAAGATGTACAGCAGAAACCACACACACGTTACAGAAACACCATGTCGGCGGGAAAGCCGTGTCGGGGCGGGCGCGTACGGGGTCACTCCTGCCCACCCCGGCCCGCGGGAGGAGAGGAAGTTTCCGCGCTCCTGCTCGCCGTAGGTGGAGCGGCGGCGGCTGCGCAGCAGCGAGCTCGTGTCGGGGGGCAGCGGCTGCGGC
>VZTN01025904.1:67014-93834 GCA_013400515.1 Erpornis zantholeuca | reverse complement strand
GATCCGGGAGGCTCCCCGACCCCATGGCAGAACCTCGGTCTGTCGGTGCCGTTGGCGGCCCTGTGCAGCCGCCTGGACCGGCCGCGAGCTGGTGGAGCCGGGCTGCGCTGCTGGCGGGACCGCCCCGGTGCCCGCGCTTACTTGGAGGCATCACCCTCTTCGGGGCCAACTTGTGCTGGTCATAGAAACAGATCTACGCAGTAATTGCAGATCTACGCAGTAATTGCATAAATATTCGCATGTATACAGTAGTTCCATACTCTGTCCTACTCCCTAATCCCCAACTTCTTAAAAATAATTTGTCTCGCTTGAGAAAACAAAAACCAAACGCAGCCCCAAGCCGGCAGTGTTGTAATATAACGATATTTATCTGTGTAGAAATAAGTCTAAAGAGATTCAATTCTCATAAGGTTATTTTGAAGCAGTTTACGAACTCTTGATAAAAGTAGCTACAACTTCATAACTGCAGAAAGCTGGCACTCTGTGTGCTGGTCCAGAGGTCAGGGACTTCAGATTTCCTGCAGGAATTACTCCTCATAGCCTTAAAGGATTGTGCTGCAGCCGAGGTGTAGTGTTGTGCTCCTTTTTATTAATACTGCTCGCTTTTTATAGGATCCATGTCTTAGACCTGTATGCCTCATCCAGCTCTCCGTGAGCCCAAGGTCTAAAAAGAAATTAATCTGTTTCTTGGTTTCAAGGTTTTTGATGGTTTTAAAGTAACGGTAACTGGAGGTAGTTTTGTACCTGTAGAATGAAATTATATGGGTATTAGTTTGGCGAGGAGTATTTTATCTGTTAGAATTGCAGAGCAGTATAAAGACTGTTTCGGATGCATGTATTCTGTGTGGATGTCAGGGTCCCTCTGGACAGCATCCCATCCTCCCAACAGCACCACT
Source organism: Erpornis zantholeuca (assembly GCA_013400515.1). Lineage (NCBI taxonomy): Eukaryota > Metazoa > Chordata > Aves > Passeriformes > Timaliidae > Erpornis > Erpornis zantholeuca. The sequence goes on along the minus strand of VZTN01025904.1, from coordinate 92,938 downwards.
TGTTGTGGTCTGTCACCTTGCCGAGCAATGCACATTTAAAATGGGAATTCTTCCCTTTGCCTTGGGGCTTTAAAAGTCTTGCATTGCTTAATAGCACCCTGAAGATGATACTCCATTTATCAGCTTACTATCTAGGATTTAAAATACCCAGTAGAAATCAGCATTTCCTCTGTGAAAATGAAACCTGTAAACAATTAGTCACTGCTATGCAGTAAAAAAATGTGTATCCAGGAACTGGGTGTCTCCAGAAATCACATGATCATAGTCTGATCCATCAGATGGCCCTTGGAATATTGTGACAATAAAGTAGTCCTTTACACTATGGCTGCAGTTCTTGAAGGTATATTTATGTGTGAATGAAATAAATGTGTCTCCAAATTCTCAGTCACTATCCTTCTATTATCCTGAAGCAGTGTTTATTCAATAAGATTCTAGAAAACCAAAGCAATGTATTAAGACATACTACTTTTCACCAGTAGTTTTATTGTGTTAAAGTCTGATGATGGCTCTCATCATGGTTTCTGTTTCTTTACAAGCTGGCTGCAGAATTCCCATCAGAAGACATTTTTTTAATAACAGCTTCCCCAGTTATAAAAGCTGTAACTAATTTCAAGCAGGTAAGAGAGACTTAAGTTTTCTTACAGTAAGACATCTTCAAGATTTATATGTGCAGATAATTTAGAACCCAGGGGTGAAAATGCTCATGACTTTGAGTTTGTTTTCATATTAGTGTGGCATGTGCAGATTGCAGTGGCGTTAGTAGGATTGATGAGCTGTTTAATAGTGGTGTTAGTAAGACTGATGAGCTATTTTATAATGATCCATTATTTGTAGTGGGTGAATATATTCACACCATTCAAGCAAAGGTTAAACTAGGTACTTACACTGAAAGCGTGTTCAGAGTTACTGAAGCTTTATTTCACTTTATTAGTGAGTGCCCTCTTTTAAGCACTGAAATGATATTGTTGTCTTGCTCGTGTTTGAATTTGGGGCAGAAACAGCCTTCTGATGAGTAGTGAAAGAAGGGATAGCCTTCTGGGAAGTTGCTTTGAGCTTTATCTATTCCAGCAGCTGGTGATTCAGTGATATCTTTCCTGCTGGTTTGAAGATCAAATCCATGCATGAATTCAGATTTGTGGCTAATAGGGTCATTACGCTGAGTCTGAGAGCTTAGTGAGATTGTTGAAGTAACACCTAACAAAAGAAGGCTTTCTGAAAGTGCTGACAGCAGTGCCATGAGCATCCAGCAAAGACATTTGCACAGTGCAGAGATGTAAAGGCTGTAATTCACATCAGTGGAACTTTACATATTGGAAGAATAAGAGAATAGCTAAGCACTGTTTGAAGGCAACAGCATCTAAGTTTTGGACATGAGCATCTTCGTTTCTCTCTGAATTGCAAGCATGATGTGGCTTCTGGTTCCTAGCTGTGGATATTCAACAAAGTAGCAGGCCTGGAGGTTTCCATGCAGCCCCTCTCTTTTGGAAAAAACTCAAAATTGTCATAACTTACTTGAATGTTTTTCAAGTTCTGGTTTGCCTCTTTGGGGTTTTTATTTTGTTTGTGTTTGTTTTCCGTTTGGTGTTGTCCATTTCCCCCCAGGTCTTTGAAATATCAGATAGTGGCTCTGGATGAGTTATGTTATCAAAGTTACAACGAAGAGAAAACCAGGATTTTAACACTATGTCAGATAAGTTAAAAAGCAGTGTTAGCAAGTCTGATAATAGACTTATTTATGGAATAATACATTGTAGCAGTTAGAGTAACTGCAGAGTTTTCCATTTTTGCTTAACCTCTATCTTTAGGATTAAAATTATCTGTAGTACTTTGACTCTTTAACCAGGAAAGGCATGAAGATTCTATATTGAAAAAGGAACTTTTAGCAGTTACTTGATAACAGATTTTCAGACAATATACCTCTCTTTCTCTTACAGGTCTCCAAAACACTTGAGGAATTTGATGTTGAAGAGCAACCAAGTTCCCTATTAGAGAAACGATATCCCAATATTAGAGTTATACAGTCTGGAGTAAAAGAGTTGAAAAGTGATGAACATGTAAGATAATGTTTTCTTTTTTATTTGGTTTATCAAGTTATGTATATAAAAATAATTTAAGAAGTAGTTGAATGTTTTGGGTGAGAAATTTTGTGCAAGAACATTCTGGTTATTGAATTGCTAAGTTACCAAAATTACAATAAAATACTTCCTAATTCTTAATTCTTCTTAATTTCACTTACTGCTTAACACTTTTTCAAGTAGAAATATATACAGGGGACAAAATAAATCTTGAAAGAACCAACATTTCCACATTTTCTTTGTTCTTTTTAGCAGGAAATACATTGCAAATATGAGCAATGGACAGCATGTACACACCCTTGTTAGTTCTGTGTCAACATGTTATTTTTCACTTCAGCATGTATGAGAAACTCACATTCACATCCCAAACTGGTTTTGCTCACTTTTAAGTTTTGGAGATGTAATTTCAGGTAGATTCTGCTACCATTCTGAATCCAGTGGTTTTCTTATATCATTACGAGGATAGTGTTTTAGTTTAGGTCTTGGTGGACACAAATAATTAATGTATTAATTTTTAATGGATTTTGAGGATCTTTTGCCCAAAACCACTTTAAACTATGCAGCTTCTAGTTTGTAGAGCAACAAATAATGTCATAAAATGTTAAAATTTAAGGTCTTCTTTCTCAGAATCATGTAGCTTGTTTAGTGCTTCAGCAAAGAACAGATCTGCAGTCTTTCCAAACTGTGTCCTCTCCTGTGCTTGGTTAACACAGGGCTACTGCTGTTGAAATGTTTTGAGTGAGATCCTCAACTGCTAATGCATAGTAGTGCATAGTTCTCTTGCTGGGGCCAGAGGGACATTTGTCACATAAAAAACACAGCTCTCTTCTGGCACAGCCAGTTAGTGCAAAGTGCCACCAAGTGGTAAACTTGATCTTACTTGGAGTGCACTGTGTGCACTTCCCATTATATTGGTGACATACTTGTGAGTGTGATGGGAATAAATTACACAGACAGTGAGAGTATGAAGTCTTATTCCTTAAGAAGCCCCTTACAGCTTTTAATATCTGCAAATTACTCTGACATTAAGGAAAGAGAAAGCTGATGTTCTCTTAGATGTCTTGATTTAGATGAATTGATTTTTCATTGTTAACAGAAAATTTACACCGAAGATGGGAAAGAATACTTATATGAAAAACTTTGCCTGTGTGCTGGAGCCAAACCGAAATTAATTGTTGAAGGAAACCAGTATGTATTAGGAATCCGGGATACTGACAGTGCACAGGTAAGTGTGTTTTGGACTTAAAAACGTGTAATATATTTCTGCATCTGGTGCAAAATACCAAAATTATTATGGAGTGAAATAGAGAAACAGAAAATAATGTTTATTATTATATATTCTTAAACAGGAACATTTTCACTAGAAGGAAAACAGCCTTATAATGCCACTAAGTAAATTAATTAGCCACTACCTTTGTTAAGTTTATAGATAGCTCATACACAGTATTTATAACATGATAATATGGAATAAACTATATTCTTTGACCCTCCAGGCAGAATCCAATTGGAAAATATAAACAGGAAGTAGGCACCAGTTGAATCTTCCCTGGGAAGGTGTGTGTGGTACATGGTACTAAGGGCTGCTTCTTACAGTGGAAAGCTACTGAAGGAATGACTTTCTATTCTCTTTTAGCTCTACTGTAGCTTCTCCTCTTTGTACAGAAAAGAGTTAGTTATAGTTAAAGTTGTGGGAAAGTTTTCACGTGACACATTACTTAATAGCTTAAAAATTAAGCTTGGAAGCCAAAGGTGAAGTTTCACTGCTATAGGTCTTCAGAATTAGAGGAGGCAGGGTGAGTGCTTCCCCATAACATGGAACTGCCATTCATCAAATGAAGTTGGACCTTGAGGATAAAAAAAGGAGTTACATTTTCAAATAATCTGAAGTGAAATTGTTTGTTACAACAGCATCTGTTACAGATTTCAGCCTGACTATATGTGTATCAGTAGTCTGAGAAAATCAAAACTAAGAGCAAGAAATACTGAAAAGGATATAGTTGATCAGTATGAGGGAACATGCTCTAAGTTCTAATTGACATTTTTCCTTTCTTAATGCAGGCTTTTCAGAAGAATTTGGCTGAGGCTGAGAGAATAGTGGTGGTAGGAAATGGTGGGATTGCCCTTGAATTAGTGTAAGTAAACAAAAACTACATATTCAAATAAAATCTTTAACAATGCAATGTGAAATCTAGTGTATGTGAGTGTGGGAGAAGGTTGACTTATAAAATTGTAGCTCTTAAAGCATTTAGTAGCAAAACTGATTACAGTTCTTTTTTTGCAACACAATGGTTTTTACTGACACATACAATTGGGAAAGCTCCAGAAGAAGTTTTGACACAAAGATACCAAGAATATACAGTTCATGTTCCACACAGTGCAAACAAAATCCAAATACCTGTTTTTAGCAGTGAGAGTCTTGCAGAAATGCACTCATTTTTCATTATGGGGAGCAGTAAATACTAATTATTACTATTATAAATTTGATCTGACCCCCACCACCTGCCCCAGTTCAGTTGAGGCTGTGTTGGTGAGAAAGTATGACTTGTCAACTTGAAGAGATATTTTTTTAATGAGTAAATATTTAGAAGTGGATTTGATAGGTTGGAAAGTCTTGGATCCCCTAGTTCTGGCTTCTGGAAGGAAACTTGACACACTTCTGCTTGTGTTGCTAACAGTCAGATCCTTTTCAGGCAATCTGTCACCTTATCCCTTGTTTGAATATCCACAGGTATGAAATTCAAGGGTGTGAAGTAATCTGGGCTATCAAAGACAAAGCCATTGGGAACACTTTCTTTGATGCAGGAGCAGCTGAATTTCTCATTCCAAAGCTCACTGCTGAAAGCCAAGAGACTCCAATCGAGTGTAAAAGAACCAAGTACACAGTGGAAGGTATGGGGATTTAGTTCCCTGACACTGCAGCAGCATTTAATTTAATTTCATATTAAAGATAGTCTGAAAATCAGTAAATTTAGCAGCTTGGAATAAGGCTTACTGTTATAATTAATGACATTTCCTTCTTTCAAAAACTGAGAGTAAAAAAGCAGTATGAAAACTCATCCTGGATATATGTAGACAGAATGTAATACAGTTACTTGCAAACTGTAAAAATGTGCTTACCTTTGGGCCAGATTTATATTCTCTGTATTCCTTCTGCTGAAGAACTTGTTCTATTTTCTGCAACGTTTTGAAGTGAACTGTCTCACTGTTATATAGGAAGGAGCTGTCATGTAGTAAGATAGTGGAGGAGCAGATGAAACCTCACAGAACATTATTACAGATGGAGTGAAACTGCAGTCTCAGAAAGACAGTTAACTAGGAATGCATGAAGAAACATCACACAAACATATGAAGGACCAAAATCATAACAAAAAGAAGAGCATGGTTCTAGACATCAGGCAGGAAGAATAAGGATATTACACTTTGATCTTCCCCTTCGGCAGCCAGATGGTGTTTTTCTATTAATTGAGATTCCTTGTTCTGAATTCTGTGGACAGAGAAGTGTGCACACTAAATCTGATACACTCCATCTCTTTCCTTAAGGAAGTGAGGAAAAAGGAAGACCTACAGCAGCATCTGACAAGCTGGGAAGTGCCTTAGGCCCTGACTGGCACGAGGGATTACACCTTAAAGGGACTAAAGAGGTATGGGTATAACCTTGCTTTCATATTTGTTTAAATGTTGTGGGCATGAGCACTGTGTAGAGTTTAATGTTTGCAACAATGCAAAAATCCTCCTATTTGATTTCTTTTTAATTTATGAATTCCTTAGCTGTTAGATGTTTGCATCTGTTTTGCATTTAAAAAATGGCCTATGAAGGGTGTTCAGTCATAGACCAGCTAAAGGATGTTTAGGATATTTAGCAGCTTAATCAGTGGTCATTTGGCTCTTGAAGGCTGTTGAACTATATTTGTATACTGGAAAATGAAACAAGGCCCAAATTCACAAAACAACTTAGAGAAACAGGTAACTTTCCAACTTCTGGTTTGAGCTCAGAATATGGTTGAAACGTGGGTTGACGGTACAGAATATTTATTCTTTTTACAGTGTTTAGACCAAAAACTTATTGTTATCAGAATTTAATTCATGATAGAAAAACAAAGGATTTGCAATCCTGGAAGACAGAAAAGATGAGTTTACTTTATTCTGTTAAGTTTTGAACTCTCTTCCTTTAAGCTCAGGGGAACTTGAATACATTTTCTGGCATGCCAGAAAAATCTAATGGTTACAGACTTTCAAGGAACATCAGATACCTGCTGAAAAAGCAGGTGAATTGCCATTGGCTATGGTTGGATTTGTGCCAAAAGAGGAAAAAGTGTGGGAATTCAGTTAGTGGGCTGAGAGATATGGTGGGGGGTTTTCCAGTTTAGTAATGTCAGGTTAGGTAAAGATGTACTTGCTATTAACAATCTTGTGATTGCTAATCATTATGTTTATAATTCTGTTCATCTTTCTTTAGTTTTCTCATAAAGTACATATTGAAATACTGTGTGAAGTAAAGAAAATACACTTACAGCAAGAATTTATCCAACTGCAGCAGACTTCCTTGACTTTTCCTAATGGAGAGAAAAATGTAGAACCAGATGAGGGTGAGTGCCAGTGCTGATAAGATGTTGAAGATAAATCTGTGCTGGAGCATGTTTGATCTTGTTTGCTGTTTTAAAGCAAATACAGATTGGAAAAACACATCTTTTATCTCTATAAATTGAGGTCTAGCATTTTACAGTAATCAAATTTATGGGCTACAATTAAATTACAAGATCTTATAGGTCAGACCCTTTTTTCCACAAAGTAACCAAAATCCTGCATGCAGAATATTCCATCCTTAACACAATCCATTAAAGTGATATTTTAATAGTGAAGTTAAAACAGGAGAAAGAGAACACCAACATTTTATATCAAAACTGAAGTAAACATTCATTATAAAGGAAAATATCCTTTTTTTATGATTAATTATGCCTATAATTTCCACCTAATTAAAATTAATATTTAAAATACTATTTTAGTAATCAGTTACCTCCAGTGTAAGTCCAATCTGTGATATTCTTTTCACTTTTGAGACACTTCATGTGCATCTGTAAATTTCTATGTAAAAGAATATCTGGCAATTGCATACGTGAGAGAACATCCCTTGGGAACACAAGGGATGTATTTTCCCCCTACAGGCTTTAATTTAGGAAAATTCTGAAAAAAGTTATTAGTAGGAGTTGGAGATCCAAAATAATTTTTTCCCTAGTTCTAAGCGATGGTAAGAAATGGTATAAGTAACCTCTGTTAATTTTTTCCTTTTTCAAAAAATTTTAATATTTCTTTACCTATTCAGTTACCTCAAGGGTTTTGTGGGTTCATATCATAATTAATAAAATAACTTCTGTTGGTTACATTCTCAGGGCAAAATTTTCCCCTTTTTCAGTTTTATGGCCTGTATATGTGGAATTAACTAATGGAAAAATTTATGGATGCAATTTCATTGTCAGTGCAACTGGAGTTGTGCCAAATGTTGAGCCATTTCTTCATGGCAATAACGTAAGTATACTGATTTCTTTTGGAGCTTTTAAAGTAAGGTGAAAGAAACTTTTTCAGCTGGTTTATGCTTCTGTTCTGACATGAAACCTGGATTGCTAAAGATTAAATATTGTGTAGCATCTCAAAATAAGGCAGGTTTTGTTGATACTGAGACAATCCAGCATGATACAAATATATTTGATTTGTAGTCTTGATTTATTATGTTGTATATATATGCAGTATAAACTATTAAATTAAGCCTGTGCAAAGAGAGAAAAGCATCTCTGTAATTGGCTAATGTGGCAAAAATGTAGAATAATTTTCGTGTTAATGCTGTACCATATTCTCACTTATAAATCTTGATGTTTGCTCCTGGAAAGGAAGCAACTATTTCCAATAATTTTCATCTGGGACACTGAGCTGTTAGGGGCTCTCGTGTTCATTGAGGGAAGTCACCCTGAGTGAGCACCCAAATGTGGATGTGTTCATAACTGCTGTGTGAATTTCCAGGCCTTGAGATCATTCTGTTTCTGTGTTCAGTGTCTGCTTAGCAATATTTAAAACATCCCTGGGTTATTAACACTGTTTTCATTACAAATCCAACCAATAGCCCCATACAAGCTTCTACTAAAAAATTATCCCAGACAAAACCAGGATGTTGGGGTATTTGAGGTTTAGTGGTGCCATCTGATTAGGAAGTTAAAACGCTGTGCTCTGGTTAATGAAGCAGATGCTGAAAACATAGATCTGATGTTGAGCCATGAGGTATTTCCAGGTCTATGCTATAAACTTAGATCAGGAATTATGTTTTTGCAATAGTATTTTCTTGCCTTGGCAAAAATACAAAGTGATCTCTTAAGAGTAGGTGTCCCTGTAACACAGTGTGATTTGGAATTGGCAAGCCCTGTTACTTCCCTGCCTAGTATTAGGTATCAGTAATAGTCCTTTAAAAAAACCTGTGCTGTGGTCTAGAAATAATAACAATAATGCTTTGTACTTTCTATGGAGATCTTGCCACTCAGGATAGTCTCAATGTTAAATAATAAAGTAACAAGATGATTGCTTAAGGTGGAGGGAGTTGAGCGACTTCATGACTTGTTTTATTGCTGATATGTGCAAACTCTTCAGTTTGCTGTGGGTGAAGATGGAGGACTGAAAGTAGACAAGCACATGCACACGTCACTGCCAGATGTGTACGCAGCTGGAGATATCTGCACAGCAGCGTGGGAGCCAAGCCCTGTGTGGCACCAGGTACATCCTCGGATGCGTGTGATCCACAGGGATTACACACCAGTGCATACACCAAGGAATGAAAGGTTAAGCAAGTGGAGAATCCTGGGTATGTTGACCGACAAGAGTTTTATGGAGGTGGCTGGAAACCAAGCTGGCCAGCCCTTCGTAGTATTAAAACCACAAAATACACACTGAGGAGAGCAGTGAGTGTGCTCGTGGCACAGTGACAGTCTCGTGACTTAAATTGTTCTCATTTTCTCCTTCAGATGAGGCTGTGGACCCAAGCTCGGCAGATGGGATGGTATGCAGCAAAGTGCATGGCAGCAGATGCTTTAGGGGAATCTATTGATATGGATTTCAGCTTTGAACTATTTGCTCACATAACAAAATTTTTCAATTACAAGGTCAGTACAGTCTGAGAGTTGTAAAGCATGGAGTAACACATACTGCTTGCTTACATTTACTTGCTGACACAGAGCAGGTGCTTTAATACTGACAAAACAGGTTTCTTTATATAGTAATTAATCCTATCTTAGATTTTCTCAATTCCTACTAATGTGTATGATATTTCAAGGGGAAGATTTTTGAGTCCATTGTCTGTTTGCAAGCCAGTGGTGGGGGGAGGGACCCTAGGGACAAAGAGTTCCCTATTTGCATCACTTCTGAGGCTTAGAACTGTTAGCAGCAGAAATGCTGGAGGCCACTGCACTGTTCTTACAAGAGCTGTTTCTTTTCCCCTTCTGCTAGGTGGTGGTTTTGGGAAAGTACAATGCTCAGGGCTTGGGCTCAGACCATGAGCTGATGCTGAGATGTACCAAGGGGCACGAGTATGTGAAAGTGGTGATGCAGAATGGCCGAATGATGGGAGCTGTGCTGATTGGTGAAACAGACTTGGAAGAAACCTTTGAAAACTTAATTTTAAATCAAATGGATCTTTCAGCCTATGGTGAAGATCTCCTAAATCCAGATATTGATATAGAAGATTATTTTGATTGACCTACTCTCATTTTGTATGAAGCTTTGATACCACATAATACATCTTAGAAAGCTGTTTTCTCTGGATTACCAGAAATGAGGGATAAATACAAGTCTCTGTTAAGATTTTGGGTTGATCTTGTCAAACTAGTGCCTGGGTACTGCCACAGGTACCAGCTAATGGTGCAGTCCCTGTCGAGCTGGCTCAGATGAACAGAGAACAGTTTTAGGGCACAGGGTGCTCAGAGCTCTTGCTGCCTGGAATGGGGGTTGCAAATATATGGCCTTGCTCCTTTTTTTTTCCCCCCATAAGTTTACTTCTGAAATAAATGTATTTTATACTCAGTTAAGTACAGAACACAAGCTTTGCACAATGAAAGCCAGGATGAGAGGGCAGTCAAGAGCAGCTTTTTAACTGCTTGTCTCTTCAGCTGGCCAGGTGTTAGGGTAGAGCTGCATGCATGTCTTGCATAGTGCCAGCCCTGGACAGCAGTTGTTTCATCCTGGATTTTGCTTTTTTTCTACCCTTGCTGCTTAGGAGTTGCTATTTATTTAGGGTCAAATTGGGAACAATTTATTGTACACTCCACTCAATGGAAAGTTGGCAATACAGATTGAGACTTCTTCCAGACGAATCACTTAATTTTTTTTAAGAGAAGGACTTTTTGAAACTAAATTAATTCAATTTTTGGCAAAGGTCTTAACAGATGGGTGAAGGACTATAGGCTTCAGTCATTGTCACAATTTTATCAGGAAAATAAAGATGAAGAACATGTTCTTAGTGATACTTTTTTTATATTTCTTTTACATGCGAGTGTTGGGGGAGGAAGGGAGAAGAACCAAAATGCAACCATGAACTTGTGTTTGTTAGTGAAACTGAACTTGCCTTTTTGATCTTTGGTTGCTAAGATGTTAAAAGTAAGTAAATAAAATTGAATCTAGCACTGAGCATGTGTGCCTGAGAATGCTCGCAGGCAGCAGTAGCTGTTGAGTTTTTCCCAGGCTGGCAGGTTGTTTGTTTGTAAACCTACCTTTAGGTACTTTGGCAAAGCACAGAACTCATAAATTTCTATTTGAATAACAAGCTAGAGAAATCCCATTCTAAAAGCAACAGACATATTTCAAAGGGATAAATACACATAATATTTCACTCATAAATAGAGTATTTCACTCAAATATGCCAGAATGGGTGGAGGGACACATGTCCCTGCTCAGAACTGCAGAGATGGCAATGCCCACATGGGCTGGACCAACCAGCCCTGGCAGAGCAGCAGCTTTGACCCAGCCAGAGCTCCTGAGGAAGGATGCTGCAGCATCTCAGTCTCTGGCTGGCTGATGTCACTCCCTGGGGCTGGTGACAGCAGCTGCCCTGGGGAAGCTGTGCCCTGCCTGCAGTGGAGTCACTGGTGAAGGAGGAGAGTCAAGTGCACAGCAGGCAGAAGGAACAGGAGGTGACAGGCTCTTCAGAGACACTGCAGAGCTTACCACCCAAGTCCTGTGCTGCAAAAAGGAGGGAAACCTCAAGATGACTCTCACGGGAGCAGTGGGTGGGGACTCCCACAGGAAGGAAGTGGAAACTTCTGCATCTCTGGAAGTCCTTTCCAGACTGCATGATCCTGCCAAAGTGTTACTATATACTACACTTCAAAAAGAGTTAAAAAGGCAGCATGGTCTTACACAGGTTTTGTAATCATTGCTGTATCCTAAAAATATGCAGCAATTATTTTGATATGAAACACTTTTTCCTTCACTACTAGCTTTCTTCTAGATTTAACAGTTTTAAGATATTTGTTCCCTGCTCAGTGTTTATTAAATAAAAATACCATTACTAAAGTACAAACTGAACTTACACACTGCATTGTCCATGGAGCAGCAACCATGATTAGATCCTAAATGTAGTCTGTGACATGTAGTCTGTGACACTCAGTCAATATCTATTGGTTGGTCATTTCCACCTGCCTGAAGCTTAGGCTTCTTTGCTTTTAAGTTAGGCCCACAGCTGGGACGTTTATGTTCCTGTGATTTCTTCACTGCTGCATCTTTGACAGTCTTTGATACAGTCTGGGCATTTTCTCCGCTTCCTTTCAAACTTGAAGATTGAGAGGGTTTGATCTATAAGATATAAAGAGTTCCATGAAAATTCTAACATTGTTTTCCTTCTTTTCCCATGTTCCCACACAAGAGAGAAGGTATTTATGAGGTTGACTGCATTACTACAACACGTATTTTGAGCAGGTACCAAATCATTAAATTCAGGTCTAATGGAGAATATATCTACATAGCAAACCAGTACAGATCTAAATACCTTGAAAACACTTCTTCTGTTTGTTATCCCTTCTATGGTGATGATGTGTGCCTCATTTTTCAGCAGCCGGGCTTTTGGTCCCACTTTCAGGTAGGATATTGTAGCAAAGGCTGTGAAGCTGAAATCCTCCCTGCATGAATTAAATCAGTGTTACAAGGGAAGGTTGGAGACAGAAGCCAGACTATGCAGGGGGAAAAAAATCATAGCATCATTAGGGTTAGAAAAGACCTCCAAGATCATCAAGTCCAACCATGCACCTGGCACCACCACTGAACCATGTCCTCAAGTGCCATATCCATGTTTTGTGAACACTGCCAGGGATGGTGACTGGGCAGCCTGCTTCAATCTCAACAACTCTTTCCGTAATGAAGGGGACTCATAACCCTTCTGATGGATGTTCCAAATAGCAGCTTCGTTCTCCTTTATCTATTCAAGCAGACAGTCAGTTGACTTAGAGCTACTCTGGTCAACACTTAACATAATCCAGTTAGTGGATCTTTACACACACACAAACACTCAGAGACACACTTGTCAATCTCTTGAAACACGAGGAAAATGAGGAAAAAAGATGTAATAGGTCATCTGCCCACCCTCTTAATAATGTTTGAAAAAGTCAGCTGTATGGAGAGATGCAAAGAAAAATAAAGACAACAGGATTAGGTATTTGTAGATATTCTTGAACTTATAAAATTGTATGAGAAGACAAAACACATAGCACACAGACAGCTTAGAGGCAGCACTGTTGCTATTTCTACTATGCTTTCTTAACATTTCTGAGTACCACTTTCCACATTAGCCAGTCTTTCCTGACTTAGATGTCATGTGGGCTTTTGCTTTCCTTATCTGTGGAATGTGAATGAGATCTGTGTAAACTGCAGACTTCTCAAAAATGAATCCTGCTACAGATTTAAACATTCTATCTGAATACAGAAAACCCTAGCTTTCTACAATTGTACTTAAATTTGCACTTGCAATTTAAAGATGCAGCATGTCAAATGTTCCTCCATTTGAAATGGAAATATAGCAATATTTGAAGGGCTTTTAAGAATACATTAAATGTATCTGAAATAAAAACGAGAGTACAGAATGCATCCATTAACATCATACAGAAGTAACAAGAGAGCAAAGAAAAATGGCTACTAAATGTTAAAAAACCAAAACAAAAAAACCAAAATGGTTATCTTACATACTTCAGATACTGCTGCAGCAGTAAATGGGCAATAATTCTCTCCAGCTCCTCTCGCGGGTGCTTGGGTGGAGTAACTTCAGGCACCCTGAATTTGGACACACCTTTCCCTGACCAGGCATCAATTAATTTCAGTGGTGTGAGTTTCTCACTCATGCTGTCAGCTTGCTCAAGGATCTTGATGAGATCCCTGCAGTATCCTGTTACATCCATCTTCTCACATGCTGCAAGTAAAAGTGAAGGAACATTTAAATATAAAGTTCTTTGTAGTTGTATATAGCTTTAAATACATATCTTTGTGCTGCATAATAGCAATGCTTTTTTGTTTTGCTTTTAAACTTAACAAATAAAACAGTAACTTTTCTTCTGTAAAATCAGGATATATTTATACTCACATATTTTTCTCCTTCATTATTGAAACTCCCATCTGACAAACATTTGTACTTGTATTTAACAAACCAGGAATTATTTCAAAGCATAAAATTTGCCAAGTAGCTACTATATTACTCTAGAATTGGATTCTTTGTCCTGACCCACAGTGTTTATTATGAAAAGATTAGACAGCACAGAGGAGGTGAGGACTGTGAAGAATGAAGACATTTCTTCTCTCAAGACAGTTACGGACAAAATGAGACAGACACAAAAGACTATAATTACACTATAATAATTAGCTTCATCATCAATAACAATTCCGAGCACCAACTCATCCATGTAGTACATAATGGTCAGATCATGGCACAGAATTACCTCAACTGACTAAGGATACTAAGGATTAAGTACTGAAAAACAAGTACTGCTAAGTTTCCTTAGAGCTTGCTAAGTATCAAAAGCTCTAGAGGTGAACAAGCAGTAAACAGGATATATTTCTACTTTATTTCATCACAGGGCTCCTGCAAGCCTTGGAAACAGCTCCATAGTCTTCCCACCCTCTGATCCCAGTGTACATTTCAGTGAAGCCCAGTTTCTAATTAGTAGATAACGAGACACTGTTACTTGCAAAATTTTGCAAAAGACTTACTATGTAATAAAACTGTATAATGCAAAAAAGTTAAATTTTAGTTTGTCTACTTTACACCCCAGGAACATAGAGGGAAATAAATTCTAGTTATGAGAACAGCTTTGAATACAGAGTTGTTCCTAAACTTTTTCAAGTGTTGATCACTATATTCTCCAAATGCTTTTTGCAACAGATATGTGATATAAGGAGATGGCATTTTCCATATATTACAAGAATTCACCCAATGAGAATTAAGGTCATCAATGGTCCTCAATGAGATCTAAGGTGATTTTGTGCATCCTTTAGAGATGCCCAAGATCAGTTTTCTCTCAGCTCTCCTTTCAGAACTTTCTTGCTTTCCACAGGGTTTCCCATGTCTAAGTCACAGCATTCACTTTTTAAGTGCAACAACAGATGCTTTGTTCATCTTCTGAGTCTTTCAGCTTTCTGATGGGTACCAAAAATCACAGCAAAACCTTGAATTAGAGTGCTCAGTTGTTCTGCACACCTGTCATGTGTGAAGGAACATGTGTTCCTGACACAGGAACATCTCATGAGCATAAAGCCCTGAAATACTCAGAGATTTTTCCAGGCAATTTGTGAGAGGACATGCAAACTGCACCTTCTCAGAACCTGACTGTGAACAGTCTGGCTTGCAGGGTCTCCTCCTCAATTAAGCTTTCACACCCAAACAAATCCTGAGACAAAACCTGACACAACCAGAAGAATCCTTTTAAAACAGGTGAGCTAATCTCCCCCTTGTCCCAGCTTTCCTTTTGGGAACAGGTGAACAGCTTAGCCTGAAAAATACCAAAGTGTCCAACTTCATGCAAAAAGCCAAACCAGGAAGTATCCTGCTAAACACCCTCAACTTGGCAACAGCAGGCCACCAAAAACTAATATTCATAAAAAATCTGCACCTTGAAAACAGTCAGTAATACAAGCACAGGTCACAAAATTTGCTTATAGTTTTTCTACACCACATGTTTCTTTAAACCAAATTTTCCCATGTTCTGTGTCCTTTACCTACCATTCTCCCTACAGCAGTTATCACACATTCTGTTGCAGTTTGCAGAATCCCACACTTCATCAAAGTGGCGAGCTATGAGCACTCGGCGACACCTGAAGAGCAGAGAGGGGTTATGGAACCCAAGTGAAAACATCACAAAAATGCCAAAAAAGGTCCCTAGGGACAGGTCAGATCTCAAAACAAGCGTGAAGAATTATCGCAGGGAAAATCACAGAACAAATACTGCAACACCAATATTCCCTATCAGCTACGCCAGTAGGAATAATAATCTAACACTGGTGTAAGGAAGACTTTGGTTGAAGCAGAGGAGTATATAATCTGCAATTTCAAGAGAATGAAAAAGGGTGAGAATATTAAGAATATTATATTAAGAACTCATT
Source organism: Erpornis zantholeuca (assembly GCA_013400515.1). Taxonomy (NCBI): domain Eukaryota; kingdom Metazoa; phylum Chordata; class Aves; order Passeriformes; family Timaliidae; genus Erpornis; species Erpornis zantholeuca. The sequence continues at coordinate 77,255 of VZTN01025904.1, read as the reverse complement.
ACACTGAGGCAAACAAAGGCTTTACTGGATGAACCAGTTGTCCACAACACAGATACAAATGTTCTCCATGAAGTGTTCAAAATACCTCAGTGGAGCAGGTGAAGCATTAAGCACACATGGATTCCTACATGGCCATTAAACACTGTAGCTTAGAGTCAAAAGCAAAGCATTCCAGTATTTCCTCTGACTGGGATTTGAAACTCAGTGTTTGTTAACAGATATTTCACCTCAACATAACCACTTCCAGAATTGTATCCTGTTTTTGTGGGTTGTTTAGTGATGGGTTAATTTTGGTTTTGTTTCAGGCTTTTTCTTTTCCAAATGCCCTTTAAAAACCCCAACAAAGTTAGCCTATTTAAAAACTAAGCAACTAAGCCAGCACAGTAACTTACTTGTTCATATTTTGGCAATAAGATACCATATCATACAGCTTCTCTTGGCCAACGTTTTCCATCACTACCATTGAGCTGATTCTGAATATATCTCCAAACCCATAATACAAAATGCAGTCAGCTTTTTGGTCATCTCTACCTGCAATGCATTAAAATGAACAGAAAATTAAAATCTCAACCAATTGCCCCTCAAGTTCCTTGAAAAGCTTTTTTCTGCATAGACTCAAACCTGCCTTTATAAAAGTAATGAGATGAACAAGATCAGAAAACCAAAACACCACAAAACATCTTTTTTTGGGGGGGGCCATGTTGGCAATAACAGGTATTTAGTGCTGCTAAACATTGATAAATTCTTACAATTCCCTGCTCCAGACTCCCCATCCTACTTGTATTTCTGAAATTCATATAGTGATTAAACATCATCCAGAGACAATCTGAGCAAATCACACATCCCAGTCCCCACACAAAATTTAAAAATGAAAAATTGTATGTCAAATCCATGTATGTATGTATGTTATGTTATTCTGGTGAGCCACAGATGTGATAAAAAATCAAGTAATTAAAAAAAATGCTGAGTGGAGGTCTAGGTACCCAGTTATTCCTTGTTATACTTCAGTAGAGGTCTGGAATGCAGTTTATATTTAAAGCCTCTTTACAAAAGCAGTGTCATTATAACCTTTGAAAACTATCTCAAAGCCAGGAGACTTTGCATAAATGTCTGGAAAATTAAAGGACAGTTTTACTGGTTTAATGGATGTAAATGGCAACTTTTCAAAACCACTTTCTACAATACCTGCACGTCCACTCTCTTGGTAGTAGTTTTCCATGGATTTGCTCATAGAGTGATGAATTACAAACCTCACATCAGGTTTATCAATTCCCATGCCAAAAGCAACAGTTGCCACTACAACCTGGAAAAAAGAAAAAGATTAAGAAATCATCAAGGTACCAAACCACAATTTGTTTATGTAACATAAGTACATGAAAAGTATTTACTTAACCTGGATTTGATTTGTTGCCCATCCTTTATGAACTTTGGTTTTATATTTAGCCTCCATGTTTGCATGGTAAGTCCCTGCCTTGATTCCCAGTTTCTGCAAACTCATAGTAACTTGCTCAGAATCCTTCTGAGAAAAGCAGTAAACAATTCCTGCACAAAAGTGAAAGATACCTCATTGCAATGCCTTAAAAAGGCCAAACAATCCCCAATACTTAAAAACAGTTGTCAAAGTTTTATTAGCTTATAAAATAAATAATTAAAAAGCATTATACAGTATTGGTATTCATGAAGGAAACTTCAATTATCAGCTTGGACATGAAGGCTAAAGAGGAAATACAGGTGCCAATCCATAGAATCATGGAAGTGTCCTATTAATGTTCAAGGAGGACAATGCTTATTAAAGCTTCTTTAAATAGGTGCTATTCCTTATGACTTCTATGTCATCTCACCTGGGGTTTCTGTTAAATCTGCTTTTTGTCATTAGCCAGGCTGGGCTAAGTCTGGGATTACACACAGAGCCATGTGATTTGTGATCATCTTAGCACAGTTTGTACTCAGGGAGCTGCTCCCCACAGCCACAGAGCTCCGAGAGGAGACAGGGACAGACTGCTGCTCCAGAAACCTGGGTTCTGCTGCTGCCTTGGCAAGATGTTTCTCCTCTTAATTTCCACTGCATAATTTATTGATTACACAAGTCCAAGTTTTACAGTTCTGCTTTTATCTGCAATTCACCCCATAACACCCATTCTGGGAAGTAAGTAACAGATGACTCTTATGATCAAATATGAAAAAACATGTTAAAGGTAACAAGTATCCTGACACATGGATACTAAAAAATGTATGATTCAAGAACATAGAGACGACCTTTTCTGAGCTTTGCTTTTCCAATCTTAAAACTTCCTATTAGTCTTACCTATGTAAATCTTGTTCTATAAACATCAACATTCCAGTTCAATACTTCAGAAGATACAAGTAAGCAGTAAAGACATGTAAACACTAGTGAATGAAGAGAGAAATTATTCAAGGTATGGATCTCATAAATTTCATTTATGCTAATGCCAGATGTTGAATGTATGGTGAAGGCAGAATTTCTCTACATGCTTCAAGATCACTTAAAAACATCCCAACATCCTTGTAATGCTGAAGGTTATGAAAGGTAACATTTGCCTTTTTTGACACTTTTTACCTGACAGTCCTTTGTATCTTCCATTAATGGTCTTAACTATGTCCTCAATGAAATCTTCATTATTTGAAGGCTTATGCCGAACCTCAAAAATATATTATGCACATGTCAGAGTTCAAGTGGGCAAACAAGTCTGCCAAACAACCTTACTTCACTTTTTCCACTATAATAAAACAACTGTTCTGCCATTAAAAATGGCATTAAAAATTTACTATATTCTCCTTATGGCCAGTCAGATTACAACTCTGAAGTCCATTTGCAGTCCAAACCTGCAAACTTTCCCCATGAAGAACAACAAACAAACCTGTAGCCAAAGTGAAAATACAGCACAACATACTAATTCCCAACCTTTTTGCCATCACAGGACATATTTTCCAACAGGTTGCAGGCAGCCTGCTGCCTGCCTCTCTCCTTGCAGGAGACAGCACAACAGCACTGCAGCAAATAAACCAGGTAACAAGACCTACCTCATAGTAAAGGTTGGGCCGGTTGAAGGAAGCAGTAAAGGTAATGCACTTCTGAACATGCAAAATGTTCTGAGCATCCTTTAAAACATGATTGGTAGCTGTTGCTGTCAATCCAATCAAGGGAGTATTGGGAAACTGTCTTTTCAAGATGCCAAGAGACTTGTAGTCTAAGCAAGAATACAAAAGGGGGAAAGAAAAAGATTTCTCATACCACAAATGCAAACTTCAAAAAGACATTAGTGTAGATACTGTTTAATGGGGTAATACTGCAATAAACATAATTACTGCTAAACTACTACAGAACTAATTTTTACATCCAAATGAAGTAACAAGTAGGTTGCACTTATCAAAAGAGATGTCTTCTAATTGAATTTTAAAGAATCAACCACAGAATCATTTGGTTTGGAAGACACCTTAAAGACCATCTTGTCCAAACCCCCTGCCATGGGCAGGGACACCTTCCACTAGACCAGGCTGCTCAAAGCACCATCCAACCTGGCCTTGGACACCTCCAGGAATGAGGCATCCATAACTTCTCCAGGCAGCCTGTTCCAGTGCCTCAGCACCTTCACTGCATAGGAGTTCTTCCTAATATCCAATCTAAACCTACTCTCAGTTTGAAGCCATTTGCCCTTGGCCTGTCACTCCAGGCTCTTGTAAAAAGTCCCTCGCCAGTTTTCTCTTAGGGTCTCTTCAAGTACTGCAAGACTGCAATCATCAGCCATAATTCTGAAGGCAAAAATATATGGAAATAGAAAGTCTTAAAAGCTAGAAAAATATATGTGGCATTGTATTAACCAACATTCAGGTTATTCTGCAGGTCTGTTTTGAGAAACAGCTTTTGAGTAAACAGCACATTTCTAATAAATAACCAGTGTGAATTTGGATACACAGACCAGACTGTAATAACAAAAAATATTAAAGGCTCAGTACTGACAATCACCTGCTGCCTTAGAAAAGAAATGCAGTCAGAGGTACATATCCAAATTTCTCATTACCTGCTGAACTAGCCTGGCTCTTGGCTCAGGCACCACTTTTTAGCAAAATCTCTAAGAGTGACTTTACAGTTAATATTGTTTCAAATCAGGTTTTTTTTCAAAGACAAAGAAATAGCAACCAACAATATTCTATAGTCTCCAAGAGAGGAAGAAGACTGAAGCACACCTTCTTTCCCTGTAAGCAAAGGGCATTTGTTTCCACTTGCTTTAAAGATGGTTAAAATATATCTTAGGAATCTTACAAAATGCTCTACTTCTTTCACCAGAAGTGCCAGGGAGTTGTGTACAGAATGACACTTTCATATAGCAGTAGATTAAAGGTAACTATTGTCCACATTAAAGATGCCAGCCAAAACCTTTGATTTTTATGAAGCTCAAATTAAAGTGAGCTGAATAAGGCATTTTTCAGAATACTGACAGCAAAATTTAAGTTGAAATAATCACTTGCATGAACTTAGCTCCTGGACAATTTGTGAATTAAAGTCCTTGAGCTAACACAGATACTTGTCACACATTAAGAATTTACTCAACACATGAAGGAAGCAGCTGGCCTTTTTTCAGGCCCAACTCATTATTCACTGATGCCTGAACAACCCTGCAAAGGGCATTTCTGAGGAGCATACCAGGCCTGAAGTCATGGCCCCACTGACTGCAGCAATGCACCTCATCCACAGCGATGCGAGCCAGGCACCCAGCCTGATAAGCCTTCTCCAGCTTGGACATGAACATTTTGCTCTTTGCAATCTTCTCAGGGGTCACATAAATGAGCTTCAGTTGTGAATTCCTGTTCAGCATTTCCGTGTGGACCCACTTCACATGTTCCTGTTCAAAACAAAACAGGATGGCAGGGGGTAACAAACTGGGACAACACACTGGAGTTGCCTAGTGCTAAGGTTCTTAAGAGGTGATTAGCAATTCATAAGGTGTAATTAACAGAGACTGATAAACTGTTCCACGGTATTGACTGGTATAAGGCTTTGTAGAAGATCACTATATATAATATGGTCATTTTAATACTGAGAAAATATGCAGTGGAACTTTGAAGAAGCAAAGTGTCAAATATGTGGTTTTGCTTCATCGCATGGTATGAATAATTTCCCAATAAACTATGATGTACCAAACATGCCTGTGATACTGCAAGTGTAAAATAATTCCTTGCACACAACAGTAGCTTTTGTTATTGAGTTTTCAGAGTGTTCTGAATCAAAGCAGGCTTCAACTTTGGAACTAGCACATTTGCCTTATCAAATCCAGTGTCATGTGCAAGTTAATGATCAAAGCCTCCTGCTGGTCAAGAAAATAATTGTAAAAAAAGCAATTGTCTAGTAAGAGACTGGGAAATAAGTTGCTTCTTGGCCTCTGGATCAAACAGCTCACCATCCCATAGTAAGAGATAAATAATTATATTAAAAGCCTGCACTGCTCAACATAGTAGTAGTAGACAAAAATCACCCACTCCAAGTCTATAAACTGAGTAAAAATTTACAAGGCACATCAGCCAAAGTTACTTCACATTCTCTAAAGAGCAGAAGGTGTTGGTTCCCATGTGTTGTCGTCACTAAAACAGAAGCAACAAGATATTTAACCACCCTACCCATATCACAGCACCCTCCTGGGCCAGATACTGTTGATAGAACAGCATTATAAATGCATGATAAATCTGTCTCATCCATTCAACATTCACCAGTAACAACACAGAGGGGAGACACCAGCACATACACCACGAAACACATGAAGTTAAACATACCTTGCTGCTTGAGGCATTTAATAAAGCTGCAGAAATACCAAGCTGTTCCAAAACCATGAGCTGATCTTCCATGAGAGATATCAAAGGACATATCACCAGCGTGAAACCTGTGACAATCAATCAATGATTGTGCAAACTCAGCAGTTCAGATAACACAAATATCTCCTCTAATTCTCTTTATTGATGCATCAGCCCCACTCTGAAGAAACTGCCAAATGTAAGCTTAAGCTTCATACACAGCAGCAGACTCCCCTCCTAGATAGCTGACAAGTGAGTGCCAGATCACATAGGGATAATTCTTATTAAAGGCCCATGACATGCACCTCCTAGCAGACCAGAAACAACTTGTGTCTAGACCACAAACAACTGAGCTGCAACAGAGAGAGTATAAAAATATACTAAACAAAACAAGTTGGATATCTGTGTCATGAGGTGCTGATTTACCATAGAACTAAGCAGTGACAGCTAGTAGTTACTTTGGCCTTTGACAATAAGTAAACTTCCAATGCAATTGAATGAGTTATTAAAAAAAACCAACCAAACAAAACCATATCAACAAAACAAAAACCACATCAAATAATGTTCATTCTCCAAAAAACTATAAAAGGGGGAAAATAAATCTAATTCTTTATATTACTTCCTTTTTTTTCCCTTACATACCATCAGAACAGACAGCTGGTAACTGGTAACAAAGGCTCTTTCCACCACCTGTAGGCATGACAAGAAATATATCCTTTCCTGCCATTGCAGCATTTACTGTTTCAAGTTGCAGTGATCTAAACTTCTGGAGTTTAAATTTGCTCTGCAGTGCAGTTTTTATCTTCTCATACCATGGAAAATCTGTTAAGGGAAAAAAAACAACAAACACATTTCATAAGCAAATTAAAATATAAGAAGGAGGAGTAATTTACATATTCAATAACTAAATCTGGCAGTGACACAATTTTAGATCTGGGAAAGTGTTTAAAGATTCAATAATGGCACAGTAAAAGCTCCACACAACCTGAATCTGGATACACCATTTTCTAGGGTGGACCTTTGAAAACTCAAATTGTAGACACAATCCACCTCCAGGCCAAAGCTCTCATTGCATACAGATGTGAACTAATGTGAAAAACTCAAAACAGATGAATTTCAGAGTGCTAATGATTGTGTTAACTCACTAGTCCAAAATGAACTAGAAATTAGAATCCCACCCTGAAAATAAATAAAACCAGACACTGAGCCCTACGATAGTTACTCAAATGCTTCCCTCACACAAATGCAGCAATTACAAATAGTGCAATGAAGCAGGATACAATTTTTCCATTTATTCCATCAATAATAAGCATTTATTAAAAAAAGAAAAGGAGGGGGAAAAGATACTTAATCTTCTGCAAAATCACCACCCCAACATGCTAATAACAGGTTTTTCTTTTCTTCAATAAAGAGCTAAAGATTGCATTTTTAAAAGATGTAATACTGTAAAAATTTAAATTATGCTTACTGCTGCATCTTTCTGGTACCATTCAAATTAAAATGCAGAAAATCTGCAGGAGCTCCTGGTTACACCATGTGCAATGCAAGAATTAACTTTGGGACTGGAGGCAACATTGCAAAGAAATTTACAAAGAGCACAGTCAAAATCCAAGGCTCTCTGAAACTAAGAAAAGCCTCCCACTGACTTCCATGATTTTTATACTGGGAACAAATTTAGCTGCTGCTCTTGTTCAACACATACACATCATCTGGTTGCAAAGATATTAATTTTCAAAGCACAGGAGGAGAGAATTAGGCATAGAACTACACAAACCAAATGATTTTTTCAACAGCATAATCTGCAGTGATAAAGTATCACTATTATTACATCTGCCTAATACTCCTCAAACACAGATAAATATGGATTCAACTACAACATTAATTTCAGTTTTTAAAAAGCCAAAAAAAGCATATATATACAATAGATAAAGGCATTTCCAAATTGAAAATTAAATTAAAAAGCAGGGAAAAAAAAATCTGAGTCAAATTTGGCAATGCATAACATGGCCAAGAACCACCACATGTCCAGGACTTCAGTTAATGTTTAACTTGAAAGACAGCAGCCCTCACACCACCATGAGGCACTTGCCACTTGCACTAATTATACCATAATAATGTATTCCAGGTTATTTTTTGCAATCAGCATCCATCTAATTTGCATTAGTTTGGTAAGACTACATAACCCATCAAAAACACCACCAATGTCCCACCCACTCAAACAAGAGGAAACACAAGACCACCAAGAAACAACTCTAAGTGCAAAATTGTCATTACCAAATCCCAAGAAAATCCAGAGCAATTTGTTTTAGAAGACATGGATAAGTACTGCAATATAATTTAATTATTTCGTATACAAGTATTGTAATAAAAATTTACTCTGGGACTCTAAGAGCAAACCAAATCAAATAGTGACTTTATAACATGCAAAGAATTAAAGTAGTGATAACAGGCCATTCTGACAGAACAGGTAATTCTGCCTAGGACAACTCAAGATTAGTGTTTAGGAATGTCCAGTGAGATAAGTACAAACACTACCCCATTACCCTGGCATGTCAGCCAGCTGATGAAAATTTAAATAGGACAATATTATTAATCAAACAAAACTCTGTATGTGCATTTTCCCATACTGAATTAGTTTACCCTTCTGTTAAAATATTAGAATTTGACTCTGCAAACCTTTTTTGTTCCATTCCTCAGACGAGGTTTCAGTGTCTTTACTTCCACCTGCCTCCAAGTCTCCTGAGGACTGTTTTATCAGATTCTTTACTCTCATCTTCTTTTCAAGGAGCTCCTGCTGCCTATCCACAAGCTCCTGTATTTGCATCTCCACTGCTTGCAGCTCATTCTCAATGGACACCAGCACCTCCTCTAGTGCTGCAAGGAAAAGCAAGGAGGAAGGACAACAGAGACTACAGTCATGTGCTGATGCCAGTTTTAATTGCATTAGTTGTACTCCAATCCCAACGTAAGCATAACACAAGCAAGTTGTTAATGAAAAGCATTTATTTACATGTGAGAAGCAACAGTAACCTCAGCAAGTTAAATTCTTCTAGAGCTGAAACCTGCATTAGCAAAAACCTACATTTCATGCACCAAGATCTCCCTCCTACCCACGACAGGAGGATCTGATGCCCAACAAGGTTTGGATATAGAGGAAAATATTTTACAAACACGTGAAAAGAATGAAGCAAACGCTCCTCAAAAGCTTGGGTTACACAAGTGAATCTTTGGCAGGAATTCGCCTCTTTCCATCCCAATAGGCATGAGTGTGAATTGCTGATTGTGTTCTAGAATCCAATCTCTGGAGCTTAAAAGAATAATTAACACATACGCCTGCATGCCAAGCATGTATCACTATTTCAGAACCAGGTCAGAAAAGCTTAAGAATAAATTACTTCCACCCCCTCACCCGGAAAACCCAAGAGATTTTGGTCCAACCAGAGCAGATATGGCAATATGGTTATGGAAACAAAAATGTGTGATATGGAAAAAAAATCCTCATTTCAAATGGCACAAAATGGTGACAAACTGTCTTCCTAAATGCCCACTGCTACTCAGCAGAAAGGAGTTAAGAATAACTTAAAATATGAAGCACAGTTTCAAAATACTGAAAACCAAGTAATTTCCTTGAGAAATTTGATTTTCATCATACAATAGCTTGGGTTGGAAGGGACCTTAAAGCTCATCTTGTGCCACTAGACCAGAGCCCCATCCAAACTGGCCTTGAACATATCCAACATATCCAGGGATGGAGCATTTTGGGTTAGTTTTACCTAAGAAATAACAAGTTATCCAGTAAAACATTTTTTTTTCTTCAAGTCTTAAGTATAATAGCACAGACCCAACAAATTCTTTTCTGCATACCACAAATTCATATAAACAACAATCAGTAACATCAGAACATTGTGTCTGTTAGTTAAATGACAGCAAAATGAACATATGGAATATTAATTGTGGATTACCTGCAACAGCTGTCATCTTTGGAGATTAAAAAATGTTATCCTTAGGAGATCTTATTTAACCGAGCAACTGTCACTTAAAAAAATAAAAAGGAAAAAAAAATTTTAACAACTTAATAAAAGTAAGCCTTCTCAACTTAGAACAAATTTACTGCAAGAGATTCTTCATATTCTCCCCCATCCATCATCCGGTGGATGCAGGGAGGAGCGGGAGAGATGGAGGAAGGGATAGATGGAGGAAGAGATAGAGGCTGCCAGGGCCAGGCAGGAGAAGCAGGACACCACCGCGCCTCGCTGCCGTGTCCTCGCGTGCAGAAGGCTCAGCTTTAGTCCCGGCCAACGGCTCCCAGAACTACCCCAAGGGCTAAGAGCGGCCGCGCTGCCGCACCTTTTATCCTTGATCCTCCATGCCTTCTCCCCCATCCCACAGCCGCTCCCGCCCCGCGGCCCCGCTCCCCACCTGCGCCGCGCGCGCCG
>VZTN01025904.1:0-66791 GCA_013400515.1 Erpornis zantholeuca | reverse complement strand
CTCTCACGGCTACATCCCCGCAGTGGAAGCCACGGCGGCCCCGGTGCGGCGGTACCGTCAGCTGGCGGGGATCACGGAAGGGGAAATGGGATGGAGAGCGACAGAGGAGCGCTCGGCAGGGATCCTCGCCCGTAGGAGAGCTCTGTCACCAGCGCGGCCGGCATTTGTCTGGGGCTGCGAGGGCTCGGTGTGCTGTGCTGTGCTCTGGTGGAATCACAGAATGGTTTGGGTTGCAAGGGACCTTAAAGATTCATCCAGATCCAACCCCCTGCCGTGGGCAGGGACACCTTCCACTAGACCAGGTTGCTCAGAGCCACATCCAACCTGGCCTTGGATACTACCAGGGATGGGGCATCCACAGCTTCTCTGGACAACCTGTTCCAGTGTCTGGCTACCCTCACAGGAAAAAAAATGCTTTCTGATATCTAACCTAGCCCCTCTGTGGGCTTGTACCCACTGCGTTTTGACTGATCACTATGAATGAATGAATGAAAGCTGAACGGTAAACAAAGTAACACTTAGCTCGTATCCTCCCGTGTGCCTCCCAGTGGACGTCAGTGGTCTGGAACCACTTAATTATCTGTAAATGGCTTTAAAAATGAGTGCATGTGGCCATAGTTTTGTTTCCACTGAAGTACTTGGAAACAGAGATCAAAGAAATTGGTGCCAGACTTTTTTCAGTGGTGCCCAGCAACAAGAGAGGGGCAATGGCCATAAACTAAAAGATAGAGCTTCCACCTCAAGACGAGGAAGAACTTCTTCCCATTGAGGGTGGCAGAGCTCTGGAACAGCTGACCAGGGAGGGCGTAGAGTCTCTCCTTCTGGAGACATTCCAAACCCACCTGGATGTATTCCTGTGTCACCTGCTGCAGGTGACCCTGCCTTGGCACAGGGGTTGGACTGGTGATCTCCAGAGGTCCCTTCCAGCCCTAACAATTGTGATTCTGTGATGACAGCTTAAGCTGCAAGGTAAAGGACAAGATTAGGCCTTTGATTTAAATTACCATCTCATGTATGATGCATTTCTGGTATGATTGCCGCAGAAGGAAATGAGTCTGCCTGATAAGCACCACAGCATCAGTTATGAAGGAGGGTGTGAAAAATTTGGGAAAAAAAAGTTAAAATAACTACGTTTGATAGCAGGATAGTGGAAATGGAGGTATTGGAGAGCCAGTTAAGGCCAAGGATGAAGACAGGCAGCAGAGTTTAGGAGCATTCCGGGTCAATGATTTTTTGAGGTATTCAGATATTGTGCTGTTACTGGGATGAGTACTAATCCTTGGGGTTAATTTTTAGATTTCTGATTGATTAAACCCTTATGGGCATTGCTTTTTCCCTTAAGTTCCTGTCTGGAGTATTCGTTGGCAGAAAAACTCTTCAGAAAGATACTCACTGTTTTTCTTTTCCTTAGTTCCTCATTTGAGACCTTCAGCTATTTCCAGTGCTAGGACTGTTGGTTTTAACTGTCAGAGACAAAAGTAGTAAATAAAATACTGTGGCATTTAGGAATTTTAAGGGTTTGGGTTTTTTTCAGTTTTTCTGAAATTCCGAATATAGTTCATCACATATTTTAAAACTCATTGCTGTCTGGAAAAATACAGAGTTAGCCATAAAGTCACTGGTGGAGTAGTGTGATAAATACTTGGAGAGAACCACTGCATTGGTTGATGTTTGGAAAGTTAATTTTGCATCTGTAGTCTAGAACATAATTATAAATGGTACATTGAAATGTGTTATAAACCAACAGTAATTATAAAAGAATGCACTTAACTTTACCCAAATTAAATTTTCAATACTAAAAAATACTGTTAGCAAAATATTAGATATACATTGAGTAGAAACTGTATTAGTTTTTGTCTTCTGAGAACCTATAGTGCACAATTCCATTTTATATTGCACTATATAGTGCACTATAAAAGACTGGGGATGTGCATTGTCTGCCCTAATCTTTCACAAGCAATGTATCTTAATTTTGAGTCTTAATATCTGCTAAGCTGTTTTACACAGTGCTGCAGTACTCTTACACAGCTTATGGAATTTCTGGAGAAACATTGATGTAGGTTTGATCCCTTGTCTCAGGAAATCATAATCAGAATAAATGCAACCTGGCTAGTGTGTGTTTCTGCATTTCTAGGCATTGATATGTTGTATTTGACTAATGTGGGAAAGCTCTTCTGGCACAGGAGAAAGCATTTAAAAATAGTTTTCTCCCTCTATAAATATTCATAGTTTGTTGTTGAAAATATTTTATACAAAATGCCAGCACTTCTTGTTTTCCTTCCTCTAAGAACACTAGTTAAATTTATTTCCAAATTCTGATATAAATCAAATCAGTAACACCCTCTGCTGAGATATTAGCACCAGAGGATAATAGTCCTGGACCATTCATCTTCTTCCAGCAGTTATTTTGGGATAATGAGAATAATGTTCCTTTCTCTTTTTTCCCTTTCCCTCCACTAACCAAAGAATATGGGTGACTTCTGAAGTGAGTCAGAATGCATTGTGCCAGAAGTGATTACAGACAGGTTTTGGGTGATTAGAGAAGTGTCAGAGTGGTGATTGCAGCAGCTGTTGGGAGTTGGCCTCTGCCTCCTTGCCAGATCCATACCTTGTGCTGTGTCTGTGGGAGGAGTGAATACTCACTTCCCATGACTCCATATTTATCTCGCTGGCAGCTGGTAATTCCTTTGGAGTCCTGCCTCCAAGTGTTTTCCTTCCAGAATACAGATTGTTTCGGCTCTTCTGAAGTAAAGAGTACTGGAGAAAAGGGCAGTTGCAATTGTTACATTGCCTTCAGTCAGCAGATCCATTGAAAATGCAATTTGCAATTCCGTTTTTCATTGTAAACAAGTACAGAGAGTGCCTGTAGTGAATTGATTATATTGAGTTACTTAGTGGTTTTAATTGTGGGTTTTACAATGCTCAGTAGAAACAGTTTAAAGTGGCAGATAATACTATAGAACTACAGCTCTAAAAGCATGTGCTCTGCAGCCTTGCTGAAAGCCAAGCCCTTACAGAACTTTGGGGATTGGAACCTTGCTGTAACAAATCTCTGAGCTGTTTTGAAATTTATTTCCAATAACTACTTGAAAGTCCTGAAACTGGTATAATTATCCTCCTTTACTCCCAAGCTCATGAAGCAACAACAAATGACCAACTACATCTACAAAGAGCCATTAAAATATATTGAGGTAGATCTGGCAAACAGTAGCAGTGAAGGTTGTGATTGTGGGTGTGGTTTTTTCTTTGTTTCAGGACAGGGTATACAAAACTACTTGGAACTTCAAAATACACATAAATACAGGCACATACTGGGCTACCAGCCTGTCTGTGGTATTAGGGCTGGTTTTGCCAAGCTGTTCTTGTGTCCTGTCGGTTTCTAAATTGTCTGGTCACAGGGAAAGCAATAATAAATGCATGTGTTTTTGCAGCCGTGTTGCTGTGTTCCTGCTTTTTCTCTCTCATTCAGGTTGTGTGAGAGTCAAAGGAAGGCTTTAAAGATTTAAAATTAAAAGGATGTGTTATTTCTAAGACCAGTCTTCAAAATGCTTTAGAGGCTGTTGTCAAATGGTAGTTTTAATCATTGACATTTCAGGCTTGACATTTCTAGCCTGGCTTCTCATACAAACCTTCCATCCTACTCTTGGGTTCCCAGTATTTCTTGAGCATCCTTTGCAGAACTCGAAGTCTATAGAATTGTTTAGATTGGAAAAAACCCTATAAGAGCATTGAGTCCAACTGTTAACCCAGTGCTGCCCAGTCTACAATATAAGCAAATATATTAAGCACAAAAGGTATTTTTAAAAAATCTGCAAATTAAGATCATAAAACGAAAAATTGCATAAAATGAAACTGCTATGCAACTCTAGCAGTCTAGAGATGTTGTATTTATGTGTAATGTAAATCTACCATTTAATTATTAAAAATGAAATACAAAGCGTGAAAAATAAAATTGAACATTAGTCCATCAATATTTACTATCTAATAGTTTTGTGAAAACTGGCAATTATCTGGAGACTCAAGCTAGTGTTTGATAGCTGTCAGCGCATGTGTAAATTGGAAAAATCCTGCAGGATTCATACAAGTTGTGTTCCATCTGGAAACTGGGGGAAGTGAGACTGCTATACAAGGTTATAGGAAATTGAACATGGGGCCTCAGGAGGATGGAGAGGACCAGAGTAATTACTTTACTATGGTAAAAATAATGGGGTAAGGTCTGCAAATTCCAGAGTATTCTGAGTTGAAAGGGAAGAATCACAAGGATCCACTCAATGATCCACAAGGGTCATTGAGTTCAACTCCTCTATGAATGACCCATATGGGAATCAAACCTACGACTTTGGTGTTATTTGTACCACGTACTGACCAACTGACCTAATCTGGAAACCAAAATTTCATTATCTCTTTACAAAACAATCCTTTTCTCCATACTAGCAATTAATCAAAAGGGACATATGTCTTTGCCATATGTATATATGCATGATTGCTTTTGGTTACATTCAATTTCAGTGTCTAGTTCCAAATATGGCCTTTTTTGATAAGCAGCTTCCAAAGAGCTGTCTGTTGAAGTAATTGGTGTCTACAAGATTTACCACACTTGTACACTCAGGGAAGTTTCTAAATTTAAAATTACTTTTGATTGGACATTCTAATTTCTTTCCCAATTTTTATCTGTGGCTTTTTCTTGGTACCATGTTTTGTTACATGCCTAAATTTGCTTCTTTTTCAGAGATTGGAATGGGACTAACAGGCTTTGGAGTGTTTTTCCTCTTCTTTGGAATGATACTGTTCTTTGACAAAGCTCTTTTGGCTATTGGAAATGTAAGTGCCTTTTCTGCACTGCTTAGAATCAAGTATGTGATATATTAAAGATAACTAAAAATAGTACAGTATTTTATCAGTTTGAAGCTGCCTGACAAAGATTACTGTGGTGATTTGTCATAAAGGAGGAGTTTTGCTCAGTGATAGGAGTGATTCATTTTTCCTGATTGAGGTTCAAACAGCTCACACTGATGTGAATATCACCTTGGGTCAGGCCTGTGGGGGTGTTTGTAGACAAGAAGCAGCTTGTTCCACAGTTGTTGTGCTGCTGCAAATGTGATTTTTTGTGATCCTCTAAGATAACTGTCAATTTAAGTATATATTTGGATAAGAATCATTAAGTATGTGCTAGCAAATGTGGCTTTGCAGTGCTGTATGAGGAAAGAGAGAAGTATGAATTGCTGATACTTCTGGCTTTAGAAGAGCCAGACCCCCTTCATAAAAAAGAGATTCAGTATCTTCAGCTTTTACCAAATCAAAGTTCTTGCTCAAAGCAGCCCAGAAAATAAACCCTCATTCTGGTACACAAAATTTCCAATCCAAATATAAAATGACAGGGTGTTTTCTGCATGTGATAATCTCTCTGCTGTTCTCAGCTTTGCCAGCCAGCCAAAGCACAGCCTGGTTGGTAGAGGTTCACCCCCTCTTTTGCTGATGCCTAAGTCTGCTCTCAAAACAGATCAGTTTCTTTCTCTCATGTACTCAAATACTGAGATTCACTGAAAGAAAATATAAAATTGTGTATCTGAATTTGGGTGCATTAGTTGAAGCATTGTTTTCAACCATCAAATCAAGTATGCAGTGGAAGAGTGAAAAATAAAATAATGCTTATTTTTATTTTTCCTAATGTGAGATGGAAATACGAGATCCTGTTTAGGGGAAATGATGAAAACATAGGTAGGAAGAGACAGTGACAGGCTATGTTGTAACCAAAGATAATGCAAGAAAAGGTACTGTATCCTTGCAGAGAGTTGTTTTTAATAAAAACAAAAATTTTATCAGAAAGGGCAGAAGGTTCTAAGAAAGTGATTTATTAAATGCCATACAAAACTTAAACTTGAGTAAAACAATCTTGAGTAAAATCTGAGATACTATCACTTTCTGGGCAAAAATGTTGCCCAGATATGTGCTTACAAGCTGAAATAATTATCAGTCCTGTTGCTGCAGGACACTAGAAATAGTTCTAACTAGTTGAGACTAGTGTGATAGTGTTCAGTCTATACTGGAACAAATAAATAAACAGTAAAAAGGCTCTACACAGTAAAAAACAACTGTTCAGCTGTTTTCCTTCTCTGGCTTTGCACTATGAGTAGATCAGTACAAGCTGTTGAAGATGTCAGTGGCACAGAACAGAAGTGCTTTTGTGAGTGTTCTTAGTTTTTAGGAACCTTTGCTGTCAGCTGTACTAAGCTTCAGCACCGCTTGTGGTAAAGATTGTATGTATGTGACAGGGCAGATATAACTATTGTCAGCAGGTCTTTTGTCTTCAGTGTGTTTGGCAGTGACCACAAAGGATAGACTCTTAAGTAGGTGAGAGCTACAAGTGCTTTAACATGGACCTTACAAAAGAAAATCAATAGTAAATTCATTCTCACCATCTGCCTTTTGGTATTAGAAGTTGTGCAAGAAAAGTAGTCTAATTTTGTAATATATATATATGTTTACATCCTGTAATTGGGAATGTAATTAGCTGTTTTCTTTCTTTGGTTTGTTTTTGTCTTTTCTAGGTTTTATTTGTGGCTGGCCTGTCTTTTGTTATTGGTTTAGAAAGAACATTCAGATTCTTCTTTCAAAAACACAAAATGAAAGCAACAGGCTTCTTCCTGGGTGGTGTGCTCATAGTTCTCATTGGTTGGCCTTTAATAGGAATGATCCTTGAAATTTATGGATTCTTCTTATTGTTCAGGTAAGTCTTGTTTGAAAATAACTTTCTATGTTGGTGTATCTAGGAATAAATGTATTTGTGTAGTGTTTCTGTGTTACAGTTGACAAAGCAGCATCCTTTAAATGTTGCTTTTTGTCAGATTTTATATGAAATTGTTTATTTACAAGTTGGTAAGTATTTTTCCAAGACTCAAATCTACTAATATTTGTGAGGCATTTACCAAAGTGACTTTGGTAATGCTGATGTTTAGCCAAAGAATTGTAAAGCTTCAAAGTATGTGGGAGCCCAAATTGTTAGCAGTGTGAAGTTTAAATATTTCCTAATGGAAAAGGGGTACTGGGTCCTTTTTTTATGGGGAGTTTGTTCTTTTCGTTAACAAACAGGGCAAAATATTTAGTTACTACCATCCTAAGTTTGTAACCTTACCATTTCATCACTATGACAGCCCAGGGAAAAGATGTTTTCTGTCACATTTCATTACAATTGCCTTAGAGTCAGAACTGCTTGTTTGGGTTAGCAGTATCTTGACTAAGTTAAGGGAAAATGGAAATTCTAATTTTTTAAACAGCAATCTTGAAACATGTTGTAACTTTCACAATGTGTCATTTGAGTTCTTCATAAATGCAACTGTAATAGTGAAAAAATTTGACTTGTTACAACCTGCATAGATATCTATATTTTTATCTTTATTTCCATGGTTGAAGTTTCCATGCTTCCCCACAGAAAAAAGCAAAAAATATGCAAAAATGTAGAAAGGGAGGCTTCTAGTTGTTCTTGGCCTTCTGTCCTGATGCAGACTGTTTCACTAATACTTATTGATCGAGTTTAAGACCCTGAAGTGTTGAGCAAATAGCTAAATAATACTGTTCCTGTTAAAGTGAAACCACTGTTCTCATGGAGCTCTTTTTGTACACAGTAAAACCATATGTTAATCTAGTATTTAGTTCACATACAATATTTATTTTTAAAAACAAATCTGAACTTGGCTCCTGCTGAAGACAGCGAGATTTCAGAAAATTAATTTTGTGGGTTTAATGTATTTCTTATTGTTCTACTCTGTTCCTTTGAATTCTGTCACTGCAAGTGCTTTGATAATCACAGTATTTCACTGAAAACATTGTCAGTTCTTGCATGTAGTGCTTCATTTGATCAGCCAATACAAAGCAAGTAGAATGTGTTCCAACAGAACACCCTCCTTTTAAAAGATCCCAAAAGATTTCTAAGTTACTATGTCTAAGCAGGTATGGTTATGGGTTATCTAGTGGTGCTAGCAAGGTAAAATACTGTTGAGAGGTTTATAAAAGACCAACAGTTATCCCTAGGACAGTCCCTTAGCATGAAGGGTAACAACAGGGGATGGATAATTCCAGGTGTGAATGTTTATCTGATCTGTTTTAATTTAAAGCATCTGGAGACCAGTGGTTTGGATTGAATGATCTTAAATGTCTTTTCCAACCTTGGTAATTCCATGATTCTGTGACCATCTTTTCCAGTGCTTAATAGTTGATAGAATCTAAATCCCTTGCTACAAGGTTGACTAGTGACTACTTCAAACAAAGCTTTTTGTTTTGCTTCAGTCTTGTTCACTTCAGCCATCATTGTGTTGTCAGCAACTTGCTCCTTTCTGAAGAAGTTACAAATGAAGTCTTTCCTCAAGCCTCATTTTAGACTGTTCCTCAGGATCCTGCTGCTTGGTTGCATAGCAGAAAACTGCCCTGGCTATTATGGGACAGTTGTTGTAATCTAAGGTGCTTTTGAAGCTTTGTTCAGATTATAAGCATCCAGAGTTATGGCTGACAGTATTATCCTTCCTGTACTGACTATTCCTTATTCTTGGATACAGCATTTGTTTTAATCTGTTGCAAGTGGTTTGTGTGCCCTGCATCACAATTACTGGGCTGCTGAAATGATCTGCTCTTAAAAAAAAAAAAAAAAATCTCAAAAAATCCCCTTATTGGTATGGATATTACCCAGCAAATAGTTCTTAGCAGTGTGGTGAAGAGGATAATGACTTGTGAAACTTCACTGTTTCACTGTGGCTGAGGCCCCATTGCACGTTAATCCTCATTCCACGCAGGGAATCCTCAATGTGAGATCTCTGGGAATGTCACCAGCTGGCTGCAAACAGCTGACATACTGCCACAGAAAATTTGTTTTTCCTCTACAGAGATTAAGTGGACATTGCAAGGGCTACACCATAACAGCTATGCTAGGCAACATCCCCAGGGTCAGCCACTGACATAAATTTGGGAAATAAATGAATACTCAACTCTGCCATGCTTCATTTTCTTTAGTTAATGTAAAGAGTATCATAGATGATTTTAATTACTCAGAACTAACTTCACTAGTTTCTACGTTGGGTCTTGAATGTATTTTCTATAACATAGAGAGGAATTATCTCAAAATATGGATGCTAATCAGTTTTGCTGACTAAGTTAGGTATTCTCACTTGAGTTATTTTTTTGATGAGCTGACTGAGAGTTGCCAGCTACAAAGAAAATTAAATCCATTTAAAAATACACAATTTATTTCCTGGTTTTCTACTTTCTCTGATGAATGTATGTTGATATATTTGGTAAAGAAGTGTGCTGCTTGTTGCTTGCAAGTTGCAAGATTTTATGTAATCTTGGTTTAGAAATTACCTGCTATTTTTTTCAAGTTATAGCAATATGAGAAAAACTTCATTATAAAAACTAATACAATCTTCTGATATCTTACCTAAAGGGGGTTCTTTCCTGTGGTGGTTGGCTTTATTAGAAGAGTTCCAGTTCTTGGATATCTCTTGAATTTACCTGGTATAAGCTCGGTAAGTTTGGTACTTCATGCAACGATTGAAGCTTGTTCTGGTTTTTATTTCACTGATTAGCACTAGTAGAAATTCATCAAAAATAAAGCAAATACAACTTTAGAGCAATGACTTCAAGTGCATTCCTGTACAGTTATTGCACCATACACATCACATTCATTCCTAGGGAAAGACTTCTAGGTGTAAAAGGAACAAAAGGACACGTTTGCAGAAGCTTCCCCTGCTCACAGGTGGTGAAATGGAAAGAGCCTTGCATTGTGGCTGTGAACACTGGGGTTCTTCCTGCTTCACTGTTGGCCCTGGGTGACCAGATAGGTGAATCCTGCCACTGCCCTGGGCCTCTTCTCCTGTCTGTACAATGAGGAGGACACCATTCATGCAGTGTTTGGGTGAACTTATGAAAAGTGGCCTGTAAAAGCAAACAGTGGAGTTCAACGTTAAATTGCAGCTTGTATGGTGAACCCAGGAACTCTCATGATGCATAGTCATTCATCAGACATATTTATTAAGGTCCACTGCACCAGGCTACATCTTTTTATTACTAAGATTGAAAAAATACCATATGGAGTTTTCCATTTTTTTAACCAAATGGCCAGGGATTTGAAGACAATTAACAGGTACCAGAAAGATGCTAATCTAGGGTGTTTCAGTCAACTACTTTTACTGTGCTAATTTTGGCATGTATTTTTAACACAAGCATTTGTAATACTAGTTTTGAAAGCAACAGTTTTAATAGCTACTACTAAAAATTAATAGTGGGAATAACTTAGATGCATACAGGCTATTTTTTAAAAATGTGTGTTCCAGATCATCTGTTCCAATCTCACAGTTAAGCCAAGTTGTGGCTCATAATACATGATCAATTGAATGTTTCATTTGTCAATTGATCTTAGTCATATTTAGTCTGATCATAATGGGGTTAAATCTTGTTTTTAAAAGACAATTGTTAATGTTTTATTCAAAGCCTACGTAGGCTCAGAAGAGAATCCACAGTAATGGTCAGTTGAAATATCTTCCTTGGTCTACTAATGCATGTGTGGCTGAGATTGTATTGTTTTGTTTTAACCATTAAGCTGGCAGTGTTATCTGCATTCTTCTATTTCCTTTCTCATTCTGTTGCATCTTCATGTTGCACTGTTAATGTCTATATGAGAAAAACATGTCATGCAGAAACACAATTGCAATTTTAAGAATTTTGGTTTTCACAAACCTAAACCATGAGACTTGGTGAGTACTACTTGACTCTCATTTCCAGTCATATACTAACTGTGCAAGTAGCAAGCAGTATTTGAGAGTAGCTTCGCTGTACATAAATGTCATCTGCTTAAAACTTTTTTGTCTCCTTTTCCACAGCTCGTAGATAAAGTTGGAGAAAGCAACAACATGGTATAATGACAAGAGGGTGGAAGACTGATCTAAACTTTTACTGTATTATTTATAAAATCCCTTTGAAGATTACTCAGCACAAAGATTAAGTTGTGTACAAAGGAAAAAGCTTGTTACATTCTTTACATAACAGTTTAATTTAAAATGTATAGTCAACAATATACACTAGAAAAGAAGCTCGGCAAGTATGCTTCTAGGAAAGTAACTCCAGAGTTCAGGAAGTAAACTGAAGAGGGGAAAGTCATGGAATAACCCATGTTACAACTGTTCAAGACTACTTTTGTTGGTTTTGGAAAACATGCTAGGGGCAATGAACCCTTGTGGAATTGACGGTGTCTGTCCTTTACCTCCTTATTTTGAAGGTGAAGTAGAGTGAACAGGCCTACTGTTTTTAAGGGTGACCCAAAATTACCCAACCCTCTGCTTGCTATCCTCAGAGTGCAAAAAATCAAACAGGAAACTTCTTGTGTAACAAGAGATGCATCTTTGCATGAAGGTTAAGATGACTATTCATCTATAAGTGTATTATGACAATAAAAAGGAAACCCTACACAGTTCTGTTTTAAACATTTTTTTGTAAATATGTGGCTGAAATACAGCATTGTTATCTTAATGTTTAAAAGCCAAATGTTAGTTGATTGTATTTGCCTTCCATTTCGGAATATGCAAAAGGTCAATCTTTAATAACTTTGGTCTTAAATGTTGACTCTGAACATTTAGAGCTCAGTGGAGAACTCTGGAAGCTGACTTGCAGTCCTTCCAGGTTGTTCTCATTGATCTATGTTACATGTGCATCCAGATGAGAATGTAGCCCCTTGTCACTAACATGAAAACTTTGTAAAATACGCTTAGTTCACAAAAAAATGCATTAGGTTGAGGTGCTGATGTGAACCCTGTGAAATGTAACTTATCAGAATTCGAAGCTTTGTTTTTAAACAGTTTGAAACTGAGCTTTCTTTGTTTACTCTGGAACTACAAATTGACTTTTATTTTTTATGGTAATAAAATGGAAACTTAAAGTTCTGTGTATGTGAGTCTCTGGGGAGAAAATTGAGTGACTGGGGCTGACTAAAGATCAAGTGCCAATCTCCATGTGTTTGTAACTTGTTATTGGGTTATTTGGTTATCTGCAAACAACTTCTCTTGGTTACAGCAACAGCTTTGTTGTTACAGAGGATTCTTGGCTAACCTGGAATAAATGTCCCCTCCTAAAGCATGGGTCACATTTCTGCTTCTGTTGGAATGTTAAACGTTGTGCACTTTCAGTAGTCTTAGTTACAGTGTCCTCACCTAACAAACCAGACTTGAACAGTGAATTGAGTTTGTCCAAACAGGGTAGTTTCTGTTGTGTTTCACTTTCTTTTCCCTTTCATGTAATCCTGAAACAATTACCCAATGTAGTATTAAAAGTAGCTATCTAGCCCAATGGCCTAATAACTGGGGTTTTTTGTTATTTGGGTTTTTTTTTTATTATGCAGTTAAAATTGGAATTTTCCAAAGTAAGTTTTAAGTTAAAAAGAATCCTCATATACCAAACCTTTTGAAAGTTGCTCTGAAGTTTATTTGTATAAAACATGGGTTTTTTTCATTGCAACAGTATAAATTGCTGCAATCTACTATTATCAATATTCAATTTGCTTCCTTCTAAAACAGGCACAAAATGATTCAGAAAAAAAAAATTGTTATTTCACAATTAATAACATCTGAAAAATAAGTGTGTTTATTTTATAAATGACCAAAAATGGCTATATTTGCTTGATGGCATGTGAATTACAGTTTACAGACAGGAGTAAATATGACTTGTGGGCTCTACCTCAAGAGATAAACCATTTTAGATAACCCAATTTTAACTGCTTCTGTAGCTCTGTTGTGTGTTACAGTGACTAGAGAATAACACTACAGCAGTTTAGCCAACTCGTCCTGTTTGCTGTGGTAGGGCACTAGTCTGTGCTGTGGGAACCAAGTGCTGTCTAAAGCAGACAGTGTTCATCATTTACCTTAGAAATCAGCTACCTAAAGGTTTTTGTTCTTCTCTCTTGAAAATTAATGTGATGGGAAAGGTGGATTGCACCACATGACTGTGGATCCCTGGCTGCAGCGACTTGCTTGGTAAGCTGAAGTACCTTCATCAACAAGAAAGCTGATGATGTATTTTGGAGGTGGTTAATGTGTTGCTATGGATGATCTTTTGTCTTTCTGAGAAGTTGGGGTATAGGCAGGTCATCTCATTTATATTGAATTCATTGTTTTAAAACAAAAGTCAATTTTTTGTCTCATGTAAACTGTTGTGAAAAGCATCTGAGGGAACAGAATTGTATGTTGAATTTAGCATAGTCCATCCCTCAAGGTAACGTCGTCTTTGAGATGGTTTTGCCAAGATAAATGTGGGTGGCAGCAAAGGTCAAAACAACTTAGCCTTAAAGTGTTTCTGTCCTTGTAAAAATATCTCTAACAGAAACATGCTTGGAATGTTTCCCCTTTTAAATGTAATTTATAATTGCTGCTTTCAAACTGGTAAGGATGGATCTTATTCTGAGCAAACGAATACTGTAAATATCCTTGTCATACCTTGAATAAATGGGTACCTTTTTCTATATTTTGTCTTTGTATCTTTGTGTGCACAGTTTAAGAGTCTGTTGATGGGTTTTCCTTTCCAGAGGGTCAGGAGTACAAGCCATTACTGCTTGGCTGTCTTACACTGTTGTGACTTTTACAGTCAATAGGGGCTTGGATTAATCTTGAATGGAAATGTTTCCTCCCTTTTTTACAACCAACCTTTTACATAACTATTCCCCTAGTTTTTCAAGTTCCAGTTTCAAACACAGCACAACAAAATATGAAATTTCAGTTACATGGGGAACTACCTCCTTTTTTTTTCGTGAGGAAATAACTGTGAAACTTCAGGAGAAAAGAGCATTTGTCTAGATCTTGGAGCAGGTTTTTAGTATAGTTCAAGGATATGACCATGAGTTCCCTGTATCCTAGAGAGTGGCCTGATAAGCAGGTTTACCATTCCGTGGTGCTCTGCAAGCTTGTGGCCTGTTGTTGAGGATTTTCACACAAGCAGTAGAACAGCAAAGCAAAGCCTTTAACTGGTTGTTAAGCTGTTGTGTTGGTGCTATGTACCAGTTAATACCCTAAAAAATTTGACTAAAGTTCCAGCCACTCAACTAACTTTGGCCAAAGTTGCTTGTATGGTAAGGATTCCAAAGAACAGGCACTTCCTAATTTAAAAGGAAAAAAACCCACAGCAATGTCTGGTTCCATTTGTTAAACTATGAGAGGTATAATTTTATTCTGGATGCAGCTCATGGCCAGTTACTTTCAGTGACTAGTTGCCATTCATTAACCAGGGATACTTTGACTTTGTTACTGCTCACAGTGTGGTATCTTAAGCAGTTTAGAGTCTGTCAAAAGCAGTGTAAAGAAAGGAATCTTGTCCTGTGGCTGATGTCAAAATCAAGGCTTTATGGGATTACTTTAAATTGTTTATTCACCAGATTTCAAGGCACAGATTCATCTACTTGTTGCCTTTCTGGATCACTGATTATCAGTCAGGCTGGAGTGTAGAGTCCGTAGCCCTAAACCAAACGTCTGTCTCCTAGCTGTCTCTTCAGAGGTCACCACTAGCCCTTGGACTCCAGTTTCTGCTTCTCTGGCTGCCACATCCTGGCTCGCTTTGGCTGTTCTACCCTTCAGACTGCCAGTACCAGCTCTGACATCACTGGGATGTCATTACCAGACTGATTTACCAGCAGAACTTGGCCCTTGTGGACCATTTGTTCTAAGATCTGCCCCTCTAGTATTGATCTTGGCACATTAAAGCATCTTTTAGAAGACTTGGATCTCATGCTCAGCCCAGCAAAGAGATTCTGCAGCTGCTGTAATCCCTTGCCAAGCCTAATTTCACAATTATATGATAAAGCATCCTCCTCAAACATGTAACAATTTACTGAAAAATGGCATGGCGACTGTGGGGTAATTTGGTGTGGAATTCATTATCTCAGACTAAGTATTATGACTGATAACCTGAGATATGGAGCAATATCTATTTATTGGAATGCATTTATGTGTTGGTTACCAGTCATTAATAATAGTTTAATTAACAGTTTACCTGCTGAGGTAGTGCATGCCCAGAAATGTGCTTGCCAAAAAAGCATCTGTGCTGCTGTATGCTTTCTAGCAGACACTATTTTCCATTGAGTACTGATTTTCCGGGGATGTGGTGGATCTCCTATAAAAATACATAAGTTTGGGGTATCTTATTGTTCACAGAAGCGCTGGATTCATAGCCGAGCGTCACAGGACATGGTGGTCCCGTGGGCAGGGGGTCCCCCCGCGGCCACCAGGAGGAGCCACGAGGAAGCTAAATTCACAGCCCCGGGGTCAGGGATGGCTGGAGGGGCTTGTGGGGGTCACCAGCTCCCTGGGAGCACCAGCATGGAACCCATGTTCCTCCCGGGCAGGAGGTCAAGTGATGATGTCTCATGTGCTCAAGGGTAAAACATACCTTTTATCGTCTTCTTTTCAATCAGCCCTGGCGCACGCTAACAGCTCCGAGTCCTATTGCTGGTAAGCAGGACCTGGAAAACAGCTTGAAATTTCCTGACTAGGTTGTTTTTTTGGGTTTTTTTTGTGCACTTCTTTCTGAAGTCTTTTTAGGCTTGATTTAATTTAGACTGGGGAACCGCAATGTGGCTTTAGAGCACAAAGAGGATGTTGAGCTTTTTATAGAGTGCTGTCAGAGCTGAAATGTTGCACGTCAGCCCCGCTCTGGGCTGGCAGGATTTGAAGCAGCCGGGTTGTACTTGGGAAGTTGGGAAAGCAGGCTTTCCACTTTGGCACAGCCCAGCTGCCTTGCTGCCTCCTTTTCTCCAGGCACTCCAAAGCTCTTCCAGTAACATCAGAGAAATCAAGATTTCACATAGATTTCTACAATTTAATTCTACTGCTTTGAAATAAAGGGGTTTTTGGATCCAGATGTTTCACTCCACCAAACCCACACACCCATTAGGTCACTCTTTAAATATTAATTTTGTTTCTATAAAAAAACCAAGGAGTTCTGCATCGAATCTTCCACATGCTCCAG
Source organism: Erpornis zantholeuca (assembly GCA_013400515.1). NCBI lineage: Eukaryota > Metazoa > Chordata > Aves > Passeriformes > Timaliidae > Erpornis > Erpornis zantholeuca. The sequence goes on along the minus strand of VZTN01025904.1, from coordinate 50,804 downwards.
CTCAGTGGCTTTTATCATTAACTGTCAAATTTTGTGATCCAAAGAAGGGTAACAAAGCTGGTGAAGGGTCTGGAGCACAAGTCCTGTGAGGAGTAACTGTGAGGAGTAACTGAGGGACCTGGGGGTGTTAAGCCTGGAGAAAAGGTGGCTCAGGGAATATCATATCACTCTCTACAACTCCCTGACAGGAGGATGTAGCCAGATGGGGGTTAGGCTCTGCTCCCAAGCAATCAGCAACAGGACAAGAGGGAATGGCCTCAAGCCACACCAGAGCAGGTTTAGGTTTAACATTAGGCAGAATTTCTTCACAGAAAGAGTGATTAGACACTGGGATGGGCTGCCGAGGGAGGTGGTAGAGTCCCCATTTCTGGAGATATTTAAAAGTGTGGATGTGGCTCTCGGGGACGTGGTTTAGTGGTGGGCTTGGGTAATGACTGGACTCAGTGATCTTAAAGGTCTTTTCCCACCTAAACAGTTCAATCATTCTATGAACTTGTGTGGAGAATAATCCTCCACTTGCTTCTTCTCCCCTCAACTGCACAAAACATCAAGTGTTTCCCTTCTCTCACTTTTCTACCAGTTTTTAAGCAGGGCTGGGAAACAAAGAAGCAACTTTGGAAGCAACACTGGATGGGGAAAATGGGCTAGCAAGGAATCTTGGTGCTCCCTTTAAAAGGTGAACGAGGAGGTTGATTTTGATGAGAGCTGAGGGTTCACATGACCCAGGTGCTAAAGCCTCAAACAGAGCCAGCTGGGGTGGGTTTGGCCCTTGCTGCCCACTCTATGCCTTCTCCACTCCTAGCTCTGGAGCACGTAACTCCTTTAAAAGCCTTTTGAAGGCTTTGCTCTGGTGAAGATGTGACCTGAAGGACGCCTGTCCCATTCCAATAGGGCTGAGGGCCGGCAGCACTGGGGCGAGGCAGGTGCAGCCAGGCAGAACCTTCTGGAAGAGCCCCTGAGGAGGCAGAGGTGAGGTAAGTAGCTGGAAAACATGAAAGGTGGAAGAAATGTTGAAAACAAGCTCTGTTCTTGGTTAATTCCCGGAGCACGATGTTTTTCTTGCCTTTCCGGGCAGAAATAAGTGACACATTCACAAAGTGCTTGTTTAGGAGGAATGCGTAAAGTGCTGATTCCCTTTGAGGGTGGGAATGGAAGGGGGGAGATGTGTTTATTTGGTTCCAATTACCCTCACGCATGCAGGCCTTTTCCTTTCAGCCTTTTTCTCAGCATTTCCCTGGTTGTCAGATGTTGTGTGGCTGCTTTCCCTTTTATCTCCCTTCCCGACCCTTGGTTTATAATGCGTCTTTCTGTGAGGGTAATTGTGCAGCCCGTGCCCTTTGTGAGGGCGGCAGCTGAGGCGCTTTCCGCCCTTCAGCATCTCCGACAATCGCTTCCTACTCCCGGGCTTTTTATCTGGGCATTTTACACCCAGATCACTCTGCTAATGGGTTCTACAGCAGAGCCCGCACACAGCGGGGCTGCCACGGCCAAGGAGGTGGGAAAAGGGCGAGAGGATGGACGTGAGGAAATGAGAACTTGGAAACGGTGCTGCCGCAGAAAGATCTTGCTCATCTTAAAATCACATCCCCTGAAACCTTACATCCCCCTCGAGCCCTTCCACAAGGAGACAGGCCATGGCACTTTCCTCTTTCTGCAAACAATCCTAGCTTTCTTCTCCTTTTCCAAAAGGAAGACTAGTAATTGTAATCATCAGCTTTTCCCATCATCGTTGAAGTCTCAAAAGACCAGCCTTCAAAGGACCTCTCCTTCCCCAAAATAAAAACAATTTTAAAAAATCCCACCCTAACACTGTGTAAATATCTGAACCACGTGTACGTGTATAATTACACAATACTTTATATATATAATAATACTTTTTCTTTTCAGTTAGGAAATTTCTACAGTACCAACCTAATTCTTAACCAAAGATTTGCCCTCTCCTCGCTTTCCATAACTCTATTCCCAGTTCTGTGAGGCAGCTATATGGAAATCACATCCTGCAATCACCTTCTTAATTGTTCTTACGAGTTTTAGTTTCGTGGCTGAAATCTGACACAGGTTTTCCCTGAAAAATATTGTAGATGAAAGCTGATGTTTCCTTATTTTACATATTTGTGCCAATCCACTTACGTGGAGTCATAGAAACTATGTAAGATTAGGTTTTAGTAAAAAAGCTAGCATAGAAGTAAAGTATTTCACAAAGATCAAAACATAACATTCTGGTATTTCTGGAAGAGATACAATTTTTTTTTTTTAAATTGTTTTGGAACATATTTTCAAAGGGTTTATATTACAAAGAGCTTTTAAAGTTCACAATCAAATCGAAGCACAGACTTTGTCTAAATGATACCTTTTGATTGAATCAAAATTGGTTTCTCCTCATTCTTCTACAGGATGTTTTCATGCCATTTCAGAATAAAGAAGGAAATCTCAGAATACTAGCTTTCTTTTACATGGAAAACCTGGTTTCTACCCACCTTCTTCCTGTCCTCTTCAGAGTATACAACCAGGGTTGTAGAGGAAACCTTGGAAAGTGTATCAAGAAGGGTTTCTGTTCTTTATTCTTATAGAATTACAAGCTTCCTCTTTCAATACTTCCCATCTGACTTTTTATCATACAGCCTTTTCATTTCCACAACAGTAGTTCCTCATGTTTCAGTGGCTTAAAGGTGAGTTTATTCAGGTCTCGTTTGGAAAATGTGTGTGACTCAAGTTCTTCACCTCATGAATCCCTAGAACTTGTGAAAACACTTTGGACTCGAAGCATACAAATTACCTTATTCTCTCACACGTGTGAAAAATTTACTCATTAAAACTCCTAAAGTTTAACAATGCTGTCAAGCGTTCACAGAATTCTTGGTGTTAATGGAAAAACTAGCATTGAAATGAATAATGTTCTATGAAAATAAAATACTCAGACTGTAGAAAATGTAATTTCTTACTAATGGATCAATGCAATTGAGTGAATCACTAGAGGTAAAGATCTAGTGTCCCTTGTCTTGTAATTTCTGGAGTGTTACGTAAAGGACTGTAACTAGACTGAAATAATGGAAGCTATCCCTGCAAATAAACATCTCTATGGCACATTTACTAATGGCAACTTCAGGTTTTGGGATGTTGCAGCAAAATACAACTTTTAAAGTAAGTTGTGCAGCTTTTCTGAGGTTTGGTCTCCTTTTTCTCACTTTTATTTGCAAGTTCGAGGCCAGCTTGGCCCTGAACAAAAGCAAAAGATCAATACAAAGATCTCTTTTTGTTACATATCCTAGATATGTAATAAATGGTGGTTTGGCTTTCCACAAATCCTCTGTAGCTCAAATCATATTTCTTCTTTCCCTTTCTTTCTCCTATTTCTTAGTTTTGCCCAGGCCATGGATTCAGCTCTGTACCTCAGTAGTTGGCAGCAGTTTAAGGAGAACTTGAAATGCATCTCTACGGGTGGAGCATGTTGCAGAGATCTTAGGAAAAAGGCTGATTGTTCAGACTGGCAAAATGAGCTCTGGAAACAGTAAAATTGCACTCNTTTTTTTTTTTTTTTTTGAGAGCGATTCAGGATACTGAAGTGAGAAAATGTACAACCTGTAACAAGAAATGCAAAAAGACATATGGATAAATATGCCATTGAGAGGAAGACTCAGCATGATTTTACTGAAAGGAAATCCTGACCTGTCTATCTATAAATTTTTTTCAAAGGAAGTAGAGGTCCAATCTAATTGGATTTCCAAAGCATTTGACAAAGTCCCTTAGCAAAGGCTCGTAGAAAAGAAAGGTGCTTTTATGTTGCTCTCTCTTAATTGGGTAGGAGATAAGAAACAGAAGAGAGAGTCTGTAATTGAGAAAACAGGAAATTGAGGCAAACAGAGAAAGGACAAAATTTGCTGATAAGATTTAAAGCCTTCAGTGTAAGAGTGTTAAAAAAATTCAGCCAAACTAGGGCTATCTGCAGCAGGACCTTATCAAACTGAATATACAGTTATAAAAATAGCATAGAATAATGGCTGTGAGTATAAAATCATGCACATAGCAAAAAAAAAAGCTCAGTTTATATAAATGGGAGGGTTATGAATGAAGTGTTGCCTTTCAGCAGAGAAATCTAAGGATTAAATAGTTCACCAATGGAACAGTTCATTTTAATGCTCATGAACAGTCAAAACAGGAAACAGGACTGAATGAAAAGAAATGGAGGTGGGAAAAAAGGCAAATTAAAAGTAAGTATGGTGACCTGCTTTTTGAGAGTGTTGTGTAGTTCATGTCCCCATCCTAAATTAAGGATGGTCAAGGTTATTGAACTGTTTTATAGTAATAAAACAAAAAATATTAAAACTCCTCATCTGGAGAAAGGAGATTGCTGACAGAGGATTCGACAATTGCTTGTGAAATCACAAGTGCCATACAGGGGTGAAATGCTCTTCATTTGTGCTCACAGTCTCACAGCATAAGAAAAATGGAGAATGATGTGAAATTTGCAAGTGGCAAATTCAAAATAAAGCATTATGAGTTTTTTCCACAGAACAGAGCTAAACTGTGGAACTGATGAGCACTAGATCTGATAGATATAAAATTTTATGTAGGTTCAAGGAACAAATTAATAGAACAAAAATCCATGAGGAGCTGTTAAGCCTACAGAATTCATCTTTCAGGAAGTTGATGTGGCACAAACCCTTTGAGGATAAGAGAGTGTAGTGGAAAGAGCACATGGAGCAAAGTGCCTCTATGTTCTTATTCTCTTCTTCAAACTCTTCTGCAGGTGTTTTTATATATATTATCCTGTCAGTGACAGGTTATTAAATTAAATGGACCCTGACCTGTTGATGAGTTTTATCTGCCTGAAAGCTCTGCTGCCTTCTCTGTCTCCTGTTTTTTTGCTCCATCTTTCTTTTCTCCTAAACAGCTGCTGAAACATCACTGCTCACGTGCACTTGCATTTTGGGTACTGTTGCTTACCTGTGTTCTTTTGGAATCCAAAATGCTTGTTAATCCATTAAATTGCACTTTTTTACCTGGCTGAAGAGCAGCAGGAACAAAAATGTACTTATGTAACCAATCTCTGGCACTGTACAACAGAGAATAATTCATGTACATCGTGCAAAGCAGAACTTGGCACTTCTGACAGTCACACTGAGATGAAACGTCTTCCTACAACAACTCTAAAGGAGATCAGAAGGGGAAAACCTTTATGAAAACATTAGTAAAGGAAGAAAAGGCTTAAGCGTAAAATCAGCTATGATGAAAGTAAGCACTTTGTGAACATGACACTGGCATTTTCTTTTAAAAATTCGTAACTTTTTTTGTATTAGCTTGAGAGTATTGTATTAGTTTCACTGGCAGCCGCACGGGTAGAAGCAACACAGTGGACAGGCTGCTATATTTATTCTTTTGTCTTCAGGTGCTGGTCAGCTACCTGCCAGGTACCAGAACTTGGAGGGAAGGCAGAAGTGGTGGCCGAAGGTGGTTTGCGAAGCTGTGCCGGTACCTACCAGCCCTTCAGCATGGACTGAGGGCACGGGTGAGCAGGGAAACATCTGGCAGCCCCAACAATTCCACCTAAAATGGGTGGTGTGGGCCCCCCTGTGTTGGGTGGCAGTGCAGGGGCACTAAGCACCAGCCGTGCCCGCAGCGGTGGCGGCGGGACTCGGGGAAGAGCTGGCGATGGGAGGGATAACTGTGAGGTGCTGGTGTGTCAGCCGAGTCGGACGCGAGACAAGAGGAAATGACTCAGAAAACGATGAGTTGGTTAATGCTTGCTGAGGAGACAGGGCTGAGCAGAACGTGTGTCGCCTCAGTTTGAATTACAGCACAAGCACTGAATTGTCTCCGCTCGGCCGGCGCCGCGCACGGTGCGGGGCCATTTTAGGGCCGGGGTGACCCGGGCGGGAAAGGTGCGGACGGGGGCTCGACCGCGCCGGTGCTTCCCGAGGNGCCCCGATCCCGCGCAGCGCCGCCGTATCCGCCCCCGGGGCTCGGCGATCCGCCGGCTCCATCCCTCCGAGAGCCCGGCAGGAACATCCCCCCCGCCTGCCAGCATGATCAAGGTAAGCGGAGCGGGTTTCCTGCCGGAATCCGCTCTCCATCCTTCCGAGGACGCGGAGCAGAAGCGGGGCTTCTCCTTGGCCAATCGGTAGCTCGCCGATTTGTGTTTACGGATTTTAGTTCTCCCATTTATTCGTGCTTTGCGAAAGGGATTTCTGTCCCCGGCGGATTTGTTGGTTGAGATTCAGAGGCAGGATGTGGGTGATCTACCTCTTTCCTTGCTCTTTCATTGCAGACAGCATGTGTGGAAAATAAATAATTCTGTGGAAAAGAAATAATGAGGAGCGATGGAGAAGAAGGAAAGGAAGGTGTATTATTTCCTTTGGGGGAATGTCTTGTTTATGGGACTCTCAATGATTTAAAAAAAAAAAAAACCTAAACAAAAATCAACAAACCAAAAGCCTACAGAGGTTATGGTCTCCTGGCAGACATCAAGCCTTTTGATGCCTGTGAGTTTGTTAAAGCTCTTATGTCTGCCCTTGTACTAAAATAGACTATGGGTAAAATCCAGTAACATGTGTTTTGAGTAATTTCAGAAATAACTTTAAATGGTGGAAGAGGAGTTGTCGGTAGCAAACACTGATGTGGCAGATGCGCGTCTGTGGGCACTCTCCTTTTATAAATGTCATGTTTATGCTCTTCTGCTTAGCGAGGCTGATCTCAGGGGATTAAAGAGAAGTCTTCCTTGTCAAGGCAAAGGGCATGGAGTTAGCACGGGTGCTTTTCATGTAGACCAAGGGAACATCACAGCCACATTACACCCTGTGGAACAGCTGCAATAATGCTTGGATTTTGAGGAAGGTCAGTGCTGGGCTGACTGTGAACTGCACAGCTGCAGTCTGATGGCAAAGTTAACAGCTGAGGAAAACCACGGCTGAGTTATTTGCTTTCCTTGGGTCACTTTAGCAGATGGAATATAGGCACAACAGGTACGTGACTGGCAGGTGTCTCCCCAGCTCCTCTCTGCTGCTGATGGCAAGTGTTCCTCACATCCAGCAGTGCTGTCCCCTGGGTGGCTCTGGCAGTGGTGCAGTTGCTACTCATGGTGGCAGGGCTAGGATGGATGAGCCTCTGGAGGAGCCTTGGGATGCTGTCATAGCCCTGTTTGCCCTCCATGCAGCTGGAGAGTGGCAGATCAGCCATGGCAGAAAACTGGTCTGAAGCTACTCAGGAAAAATACCCAAGAGGTCCCCCAGCCACAATGCTCAGAAACAGAATGGAGCATCTCAAGGAAGGGGCAGACTGTCATGTTTTATATCACTTCTGATGTACCTGTTGTGTGTCAAGAAAGAGTGCAGGGGTCTGGTTTCCAGGATGTCCTCCAGCACCGGTCAGGAACATGCTGGCATGGCCTTACAAAAAACCCCAAGTAACAGGGAAACCATAGACCTACCAACCTGTCTGCTTAAAGCAGCACTGACATCTTGTTGGGTTCTCACCTGCACAAAACCGACCTTCGTTTTGTCTTTTTACTGAAGAAGACATGGAAGGAAGCAATAGCTACAGCAGTAAAAGGACACTCCTGCCACTTGGAAGTGATGTGGCCTTGGGCCAGTCAGCATTGTCTGAGCCCTTTACCCTTTATTCACCTCATTTATTCTGACTGTCAGCTCTCCAGGGCTCTGGCTGTCATTGTGTGTTTGTAGAGCATTTATCAAAGGTACAGAAAATTATGATTTAATTATCACCATACTTACGTAAAACCTGATACATTTGTAAATGTTTCAGTAATCAACAGCATTATTTCCACCTTGTTGTCCCTTCATCTCTCCCTTCATCATTTCCTGTGTTTAGTCACAACCCTCCATTTTTCCTTGAACTATTTCCAGCTCAGCCACAGCCCTCCCTTTCTGTCCTGTTTAAAGTAATGTATAAGAAATGAGTTACGTCTCTGGTTTCTGCAGTCTCTGCCTTGTCCACCTAATGCACTGATTGTAACTGACAGGCCTAGCACTCGTGTGTGATCTGTGGATATGCTGATTTTTTTCCCATGGAAATTGAGCATTGAGATACACTGCAAAGCCATAGGTAAAAGCGTAATTGCAAAGTCATTAGGTAGCTTTAACACAGCTGGGATCTTGCTAAAATAGTCCGCAAGCTGTTTCCTTGGTTTAATTTGATAGATTCAGGTGGATTTTGTTAATTTATCCCTGGAAGGATAATGTTAGGAAAGGAGGTAAATCAGTTCATTAACTGTGTGAACACTCAGGTGCTCTGCATTATTCGGGCATTTTAAAACAAATTAGGTGATATGGACATGGTAAAGATTTGGTAAAAACAGACACTTTAATTGCTTCATTTTCTTAAATGAATAATCATAGCTGAATGTATAATGCTGAAAATTACCAGTAGGTTTGAGGGCAAGGACCTTCAGTGTCAGAATGTAGGAGCCAAGGGGTAAATTCTCTCTGTAAAATTTGCACAATCAGCCCTCTTAGGCCACAGATGTGAGGACTGGCACGTTCATGTCACCACAGTGACACATCACGTTCTTCGTGCTGCTGGATAAGCTCATCCGGTAGCTCTATGAGTTCAAGGCACTCAGTAATGATTGTGGCTTTTGATAATGAATTGTGGCTACCCACTTGCAATGATGGCTGTAGTGGAGACATTAAATGCCCCAAACTTCATCTTAAAAGTCTGGCTTTAGGTGCTGGTTGAGCATGTGGCCCTAATATGTTATGTTCAATAGTCACTTCATGCTTGCACCTTGATGCCTCCAATTCTAACATAGGGTGAAGTGATATGGGTGGCCCCACTTACCTTGGAAACAGCTTCATTATTTTATGGCTTTATACATTAAAGGTCCAAGTAATATTACATCATAAAACAGAGCACCTGTTGCAGAAGGGCAATTTAGGAAGTATTACCATATGCTGTTGCAGAGGAAAATCCAGTGTTATGCTTATGGAAAGTGCCCTTTGGTGTGTACATCAGAGGATCCAAAAATTAACATGAGAATAGTTGAAACTATCTTTAAAATGATCAAGAAGTTTCACCCATCTGTTTTTTTGTGCATCTTGGCCTATAGTTTATTACTGATTTTGCAAACTAATGTCATAATACCATTCCAACAGAGTTATTCATTTACTTCTTCCCTTGAGGTCTGCAGTGTGTTCCAAGTTTTATTTTAGAGTATACCTGAAGCATTAATGAAGGGCAGCATATAACTTACCAGCAGGTACACAGCTACTGCTAATTCACTTTGCCTATTAGAGCATTTCACACACCATATTGATAAAAACATTCATAGTAAACACAGAAAATTGTTTTTCCTGGTATACAAATAGGGTTTAATTCCACAAGGTTCTGATTGGAATAATTTCCACTAGGATCCAGAGACATTACTGCCACAGAAATCATGTTGACTTGTTCAATTAAATTTAGACTGTTTTCTCAAGGGTCATCACTTCTGTAATAAATATTTGAATTTGCAGTGCTCTTGCTGAGAATGAAGTTTTTTAAACCTTTGACACTGAGAGTTTGAAGGAACAGAGCGTGTTTAGTCTGGGCAAGGCTCTGGGATGGTAACAGCAGCCTTCCACAATCTAGAGGAAAATCATGGCGATGGGGCCAGGCTTGGCAGTGCTGTACGGCAGGAGGACAAGAGACAAGGGCACAAACTGAAACAAAAAAGGTTCAGATGAGGTATAAGGAAAAATTTGTCTCCACAAGGACAGTTGGGACGTGGGTTACCAAGAGACACTGTGCAGTTTCCATCCTTGGGATCTTACAAGACCCAGCGTGCAAGAGCTCAGAGCTCGCCCTGCTTTGAGCAGGAGGTTGAATTAAAGACATCCTGAGGTCCCTTCCAGCCTGGATTTTGCTGTGGTCCTGAGAAAAAGCTTACATAATAATTTTTTTTAAAAATCCAATCTTAGTTTTTGACACACCCAGTAGTGTGGACCAATACCTATTTGTCCAGAGCCCTGACTGCTTGGCTTTTAACAGCACGAAGAAGTCTCTGCAAAGGTAGTGTTTAAAGTCACCGTTGCAGGCCGATTTCTGTGCAGAAGGTATATTCTTTAACATGTCAGTATAGTAGCATTATTTTCTTTATTACCTTGAGGAAGTCTGAATGCTTATCAGAAGAGGTTAAGCTGTAAAACTATAAAGCACTGAAGAAGAAGAGATATTTTTGATTTTCAGGAATGTGAACTTTAAATTGTTGCGTCTGAAATAAAATCTATAAAGTTACCACATAAAATTGCATATTCTACTCTTATAAAATGATACAATTGCAAGTCATCATGTAATTAATTAGCAATTATAGATAGTCCACCTGAAATCAGCAGTAAAGTACGATTTCTTTTGATACAGAGTTTCTCAACCTCCATTAAAATAAAGGAAATTCTTCATCAAAGGAGTATGGAAAAGAAACTTCAAGTGTTAACATTTACTATGAAGTTATCCTCAACATGGCAGGCCAGTTGCTAAGTAAATTTCTTACCAGATGCATGATGCAGGTTTTACTTCCCTGATTTTAAAGTTTGAGGAAACTGGTGGAGAGGCTAAGTTTTTGATCCTGGATGAAGGAAAAATGTAAGATTTTTTTTTTTGTTTTTGTCTTTTTTTTTTTAATAGGCTCTATAGTTTATAGTTTGTTTGTTATAAACTATCTTTATAGATTTATAGTTCAGAGTCCCCTAATTATTTTTTGAGAACAGAACATCAAGGTTTATTATCAAATTATCAACATCACAGTCCTTCTGAATTCTGCCCTGTGGCAATGCCTGCTTAGAATTTGACAAACCCCTTCCTAATTGCTAGAAAGTATTGCCTGGAATATAGAGGGTGAAATCTAGAAAGAATGAATAAGCATGAAGTAATAGTTTTAGCACAGGGTGTTATTACATGTAGTGGCTGCACAGGAACAGTTTTGCCACAGCTGTACAGCTGCATGTGCACAGGCATGCAGAGAAAAACAACTGTATTCACATGCTCATGTATTTGAGGTGTTTATCCATCATGAGTACATCATTTGTGTTTTCAACACTTTTTCAGAGACCATTTTTGGCATTTACAGTTTGATTCTCTTCTTGACACCTGAAGATAGAAGTTCAGTAACAGCATTCCTTTCTGGTTGTTCAGTGAACTGAAAATTAGCATTTACAATTGTTTCCTTTTGGATTTTCTGTTAAGGTGTTGTGCTGTAGCCAGCAATGTTTTCATCATGTTAACTGGGCAAAATATTTATTAGAGCATACATATAAAATGAATGTCCTGCCATTTCCAGGTGAACTGGATTTCAGCAGTGGACAAATCAAATGCAATTCTAAACTGTTTTAAGATGCTCAGGATTAGCTTCATACATTCCAAATTGTCAAAAACGTTGATACTCATGTAGATTGAAGCCTCACAAAGGCCTTCGTTCATGTTATGAGTCATTTGTCAGTTTAGACTTGTGGAGCTGAGCAGGGCTGTTTGATCAATTATTCAGATGTTGAATTGTAGGAGGACAAGCCTACTTTACTTCTCATAGGCCAGTTTATTATCTTCATTACTGGTGCCATTTCTTAGCATTTCAAACCTGTCATTTTTCTAAAAGAGACTGCATCACTCCTGATTTATGTTTGCTATAGCTTTTACCATGCTATGATTTGGGCAAAAGTCCTCTCCTTGCTTTGTGTACTTCATGTGTGCTTAATGCTGACACCCTCTACAAATACCTCATCTGTGACCACACTTTTCCAAGGCCACTTTTAATGTGCTGAGTGGTATTTTGCTCTCAAATTCCCTGGGCAGCATCCAGTTTGCTCTGGGCACTGTCAACAAATGATAGGGGATTTCAGATTAAGGACTTGCTCATGTTCTTTAGAAAGGACACATAGGATAAGTTTAACACAGGTCCAAAATTTTGGAGTGTTATAATCCATTTTTTTTCCTGTCTTAGAGTTGTTATGCAGTTGAATGTATATTAAGTAGGTGGGATATCTGGTTCTGTCACTAGTTTGAAATATTTTACCTCTTTTGAGCACATGATATCAAGAAAAGCAGCTTCTTCTGGGTATTATCTTGTTGTTGTACCACATTCAAGGGAGAAATGTGTGACACTACAGTGACTCTGTAGTGGTGCCCTGCTTTTCCTAGCTTGTTAGTAAGCTTCCATGGGATTATTTACGTTTGCTTGGTGTGGTGGATAATGCTTATTACCTTCTGTTACACCCTCTGCAACTCATAAAGAATGTAAGAATTAAGTTCCTAGAATATTCTGAGCTGAACATCTATCATGCAAATATGTTCCCTCTCTTATTATTGGAACAAGAACATTATTGTAGATGCTGTCCTCAAGCAGGTCCCAAGGATTTTCCCTTTGGGTTAGCTCTGTTCCTTGTGCCCTTTAGATCAAGAGGAAAGCTTCAATTTCTTTTCTACTCTGTTGAACTGTGTCCAGTTGAAACAAATCAGAGCACTGTTTGAACACATGGCAAAACACATGTCACAGGGGGTATAACCTGGGCTTTGGAGAGGTCTCTCATTGCTTCAAACCAATTACACCAGGCTTAAAACCCACTGGAGCTGGTAGAGGCAGGTGTTCTGCAGCCATCACCTGTGTGTTAGGCAAGAAACTTGAGTAGGTTATAGCTGTGAGTAGTGAACAGCCGAACCCACTGTAAATCAGTCATTTACACCTGTTCTTCTTCCTTGAGAAGAACTGTGATGGATTCAATGGGTATGGTTTAGTTCCTAGGGAGCTGTGCACGCCCTATTCTGGCACCCAGTGAATTCCCTGAAGCAGCTGCCAGTGGGACAATCAATGCCTCAGTTTCCTGTTTGTAGAAGAGATGGATATTTCTGCCTTCTTTCACTTGGATGTTGTGACTGTAGAGCCAGGCTTCCAGGCCTTACAGTGAGAAGGTCCTTTAAAGCTTATAAATAATGAAGGTCTTGGTTCTTTATCTGGAACAAACAGTTCCAGCCTGCCCTCAGAATCCAAGAGAACACAGTACTTGCAAGATTTCTGGAAAGCTTGCTGTCCTTCTGTTTTTTGTTTGTTTTTTCCTACCCTGCCTTTCATCATCTATTTAAAGAGATACAGGATAACTTCAATGCATCTCTTAAAAAGACCTACTAGCACTGTGAGCCCTGAAAGCTCAAGTCAGGGTCCTTCTGCAGCATTGTGGCCGGATGTCCAGGCAGAACCCACATCTGGGTGTGCATGGTTCTGCCTGGAAGCCAAGAAATGGGGCTTTGCTCAGCCATTGGAGAAGACCGACACAGCTGAGGAACACATTTATGAGGAGCACTCCTCTGACTAGTGGAGCAGAGTGTACCTGCAGACTTGAGCCCATTCAGATCCCCAGGTTAGATAGCTGCTGCCATGCTTTATCAGCTTCATCTGTTGGGCACTTCACAGACATACCAGCCTCTTAGGGAACAGGGAATAACAGCACTAACAGCCAACACACCGTGGAAAGTCATGCTTCTTGTGCTTTTCAGCAGTGGCATTTGATAATGGGTTATAATTAAATAGGCCATGCACAGTTACCAGGGCTGGATGTGGTATCAGCCTTTACACACCAGCAACCACATGTGCACTTGCATCTGAGAGCCAGCTGTATAAGTTACAGTTCCAGGATTGCTAGTGGGACTGTACACAGGAGGTGAAAAAAGTAATTCCTTCTTCCACCAAAAGCTGTTTTGTTTTTTGCCTCCACAGAGCCTTTGTTTTCAGTGTGTCATTCATCTTTGCTCAGTGTCTTATGTAAACCTTTATTCCAGTGCAAAATGGACTTAAATGGGACACGGTCTGAGCACTCTGAGAATAGCTACAAATGACCCCTTATACAGGCCAGTGATTCAGGGCTGACCTCGTGCTTCTCGTGGTGCTGCTGTTGTTATGAGGGAGCTTGCAAACAGGACTGTGTCCTTAAAAACAGGTTTTTGTCTCTAGCTCTTTGAGCATGTCGGTTTTCATTTTGGAATCCATCACTGTCTCTGCTATGGTTTGGTTGATTTTTTTTCCCCCAGGAGTCTACAATGATTTATTTGCAAACTGCAGAGGCTTTGGTCTCCTGCACTAAATTGTCTGCTTCCAGTTCTAAGCCCTCAGTAACTCTTCAGACAATGATTTGATTTGTTTCTGCTCTCTGTGCCTTTATCTTATTTATATTTTCATCTGGTAATTGCATAAAGCCAATTGCCTTGGTCATCAGCTGCAGGATCTGTGTGGAATTTCCACCATCAGGCAATTTCACAAATAAATTGCAAGCTATATTTTATGCATCTTTAAATCAGATCTATCGTTTATCTGTACAACTGTTTCAGAATAAAAAATATATTCAGTGCAACTGAATCGTCAAGAAAAATAAACAAATTAATTTTTATGGTGCTTAGGCTCATCTTTTCTGGTATAACAGTACAGTTAAAAATGCATCCTGCTTAATTTTACTGTAAAATCTTAAAATCCCAGTTTAGTACCTGGCATTATAGAATACATGAGCGAAGAGAAATGTTAGAGAAAACATAGTGAACATAAGCTCGTGATAATGAGCAAAGCCCTGTTACAGTGCTAGGGCAAAGCATGTAATAGCATTTATACCCTTTCTTGTTGCCAGTTTCATACAAAAGATCTCATATCAAAGAACTGGGCCTAGACACAATAAAACTGTGGTGCCTTTCAGAATTTTCATTTATTTTGTTCGAGCAATCACTGTATCATATAGCCATGAGATGCTATCTAGTTAGGAAACAAGCAGATGAATTTATAGGTCAACTAGATCCAGCTGGTTGCTTTAACATGTTTTCCTTCATGCCATTCAAGCAAACAATGCACTTGTTAAAAACCTAATTAATGCTAGAAGGGACAAACAAACCAACAAAAGAGTCACTTAGAGGCACTGTTCATAGGATTTAGAGATGGAGGATCTCCATTAGGTCATCTGCATCTTCCCCTCATTGTACGAGACTGTTTTCCCAAATCAGAAGGGAAGAGTCAGTAAACTGTGAAGACAGAGGAAATGGCACTGGGGAGTGACAGAGCAACAGCAGGGTCATAGGAAGTAAAACAGTCAAGAACATTGTGAACAGTGGGTTTAGAAATCAAGGTTAAAGCACACTGCACTTGGAGGTCATTTGTGAAGAGGATTTCTTTAGAGTAGTTGCCTATTTCTGCAAAGAAAATAGGAAGGAGAATTGTATGGATGTGTGGAAATGTATTAAGACCAAACTGACTACTGAATAAAGGGGCACCATGCAAAGATTACAGCTGTTTTATGTCCTTTATTGGATGGGACTGGTGGGAGGCTTTCAGAATTTTTCAGTTGGGAAGGATCACACTTCAGACTCCATGTTGTATGGTTGTAATTCACAGCTCATATTGTAAATTTTTCTGAAATATGTGACAATTTCAGCCTGAAGCCGAATAGATTCCTGTTCAGGTTCTCCTTAGGGTTAGTTTCAGCAAATTCATTTGTTTTCTATTTCTGCTGATCTTTTTGTTCCTTTATGGTTCTTGATAATTCAGCTTTTCAAGCAAATGTTCTTTTTGGATTTCAGAAGTAGTTCTCCTTCACCTTGCCTTGCCTTGCTGTCTCTCAGGTGAACTGAGACAAGTTTTCTTCTGTATCTGTTCAAGCATTACTGAACTTATTAAAATATTAATTTAAGCACTGAGTCAAAAAATTGGCATTAGTTCTGTTGCCTTTCCCTAGTCTTAAAGTGAAAAGCCAGACACAGTTAAGGGGAAAAGGGGTTTTTTGTCCTTGGTATTTATTTAAGGATCCTCAAAGGTGCACTGCTTCGTCCAGGTGGAATCACTGAAATGCACACACACAAGAGATGGCACATGCAATTTATAGGCCTTGCAAATTAGGGTATCTGTCAAAGATTCCCCAGTGAGAGGCTCAAGTGAACCCCCCATCCTGAGGAATCCCCCCCTGGATGGGCCTGTCTTAGTCTGTAGGATGTTCTAGGGAAGACCTTGGTTTCTCAGGATAACACAGGGCTTTCGGCTTCCAACTGCGAGACTTGCAGGATGTTTGGTCTCCTGGTTTAACAGAATATTAAGTCTAAACTAAGTTATCAGACTTAAGGAATTACAAGTATGTGGGCTAAAAGCACTGAGAATATATAAAGGCTATATAAAATGGGTATAAAAGGCAAAAAGCATCATGGCATCAGTTCTATAAGAGGTTTTTTACCAGAGTGTTGCTTGCAATGGCTTTACATTGCAAATATTGTTCTGCATTTATTTGTTCTCGTGAAACCAACTTTTTCTGCTTTTACAGTTGTGATATAGCTGTAACTTACTAAACATGAATCTTGGATGGACTAGCTGAATATTTCCACTTCTTAATGGTCTCCGTTTTAAGGTTTTTCTAATCAATAAGTTGTGCTCATGTAATCTGAATTGTCTTTTATTTAAGCATAATAAAAACAGCGATGCTTGTTTTAAGAGGAATATACTTCATTTTTAGTCAAACTAATTAAACTGCTTTAAATGAAAGCCAATAAACTGCTCAAGTCAGGGATAAGTGCCTGCAGAGGTTTTTTTCACTAATTACAATCTATTTCAATACAACTTTATTTTATGCAAGCAGATTTCTTGGACATAGAATCTCTTGTATGTTCTATGCCCCAATGCCTTCACTGTGGCAGAATTATTATTAAATAGTGTGGCAACCTTCTCTTTCTGCTACACCAGTTGCCTTGTGTTTATTGTTGTATGCTGTCATTGCACAGCTTCTGTTTAATCAACATTAGTGCTAGCCCAAGGTTGAACAAGCAGCTACAGTAAGGTGATAATGCCAAGCTGACAAGGCATCAGGGAGGAACTATATAGGGAGGAATAGTTTTTAAAAAATGTATTGGAAGTGCAGAAATCAGCACTGTAAATTGGCCCAGCCCAACAAATGTAGTTGGTGACAGTTGCATGGTAGCACATATGTTGTGTATGTTCATGTTCACACACCTGCAATATAAAAACTATCATGCACCTACTCCCATGAGGGCTGATATAAATGTGCCTGGCTGTTGGCTTCCATAAATGAGCTTCTTAAACTATGGAAGTCTTTCACAGATGTCATTAAATAAATTTGTTTTAAATTGATATTAAAAATAATATTATATGACTTGGCCCTTCAGCAATTTCTCTCTATGTGACAGTGTGGGGGGTTTTTTATTTTGTTTTGGTTTGGGTTTTTTGTTAAGTTGTGAACATTATTACCGGGTTTTTTTCTGCAAATTCGTCTTTTATGTGGTGTGACTGCCAAATTGTTTTAACATTTCCTAGGGACAAATAAAAGCTGTTTTGAAGTCATGGAAATGTTTTTGTCTGACTGTGGCAACACACAGACTATGGCATTTGTGCACATTGGAGTCTATTTTATACCTGGTGCAGAAAGGCAGCTCTGATTTGTACGGCTGTGAATGACAAAGTACCTGTCATCACACACCTTGCCTGTAGGCAATACCAGAGTATGAGTCATGTATTGGATTTATTGATCTGCTGTATTCCTGCAATCTGGCAAATGATCTGATTTCATTATCCTTCCAGTGCAAATTGGAGCATGAAATACTTCTTAGACACTTAATAGCCAGAAGCAGGCATGGGGAAAAGCAGTAAGACACTGTTTTAGCTTGGAGAAATGTCTTAGAAAGGACTTTCTTCATTGAAAACTGTCTTTCATATGACTTCTGACTGAGAGGAAATTCCTGATCTATCTTTTCTGGAGACTGATGAGTGCTACAAGATATGATGGTGTTTCTAGCAGGAGATGGGTTTGCTTTGGTAGAAGGGAACTCTGTGCGATCACTGCTGTCTATATGTGGCTTATTTGGTTTCTTTATGTTCTTGACCTCCATAAATAGCCAATTCATGCCCAAAAAAGCACTGTCTGCAGTTCTTTCATGGGTATGAAATTAGGTTTCCAGATGTTCCCTGTCACTGGTGGTACTCTTCCAGGGCACTGGTGCTGTTGATGAAATTCCCCCTCAGAGTGGAGCCATTGGAGCTGTCTGGTGGGGACTTCACGCAGATGACTGGTGAAACCAAAAAAAGGTGATTAAGGATTTTATGAAGCTTCAGAACTTGAGTTGTTTTGAAAAGCATTCAATATGATTTCCTAGCTGAAAGTGTGAGCTCTGTAGAGAACATTTTCAATTTATTTCTTTACTCTTGCCTTCTGCTGGGGGAAGTTCTCTGCTCCTTGGTGGTGAGAATTCTCAAACAACAGGGAAAGTTAAGGGAACAGAGAACTGATTAAAGAATCAGTTTTCTTTGAGAAAGAGTGACAAAGTACATGGAATATAGAGGTAATTGCAAAATATTTTTGAGAACTTTTTTTTTTTAATAAATGATCTCATACACTATTGATTAAAGAAATGCAGTTGGCAGCTGAAGTTCACAGTGATGAAGCTTCTGGTAATCTTCAATTCCTGTTTCATAACTGAAAATGAGCCAATGAGGTAGAGTAGCTAAACCCCAAGCACAGCAGTTTGACAAAGCACCTGGTGGAATAGCAGTTTATAGAACAGACAGTCCCAAATGAGAACAAAGATGCTGACGCTTCTGCTGAGTGTCTTAAAAAGCCCCCAAGTGTGAAGGCATGGGAAAAGCTAAGGCACAGTCATGCAGTCTAGGAAGCCTGGGGAGTTTAGGGAGGAGATAAGCCTATTTTTGCAGTAGAAGGATGAATGATCTGACTGCATAGAAGAAGGAGCGAAAGTGTCCCAAAGATAGCAGGGAAAGCATTGACTGCAGCATCACGATGCTAGAAGATGTTGAAAATACATATGTCTAAGGCAGCCTGAGGACCAAGTGCAGGAGTTGAATGTCCAGGTTTGGGAAAGCACTAGCAGAAGTGCAGATGACAACTATTAACCTAAAATTTGCCAAAAGTGCCAGTAAGTGTTACATACACAAATACCCACCTAAGGCTTTGCCTCTGCCTTGTGTAAGAGTTAGATTGGAACTAAGTGCTAATGTGAGG
Organism: Erpornis zantholeuca; assembly: GCA_013400515.1. NCBI lineage: Eukaryota > Metazoa > Chordata > Aves > Passeriformes > Timaliidae > Erpornis > Erpornis zantholeuca. The sequence continues at coordinate 31,842 of VZTN01025904.1, read as the reverse complement.
GAGCACTGTTATCCAGCTGAGTGTATTGTGATTACTTGTGTCAGTGCTAAAGGATTTATAATGGTCATTATAGCATTGAGGTCTTCTGTAAAAGTTATAACAGACTTACCACTCAGCAGGTCTTTATTTCAGTAGTTTCACAGTGATAAAATGACATATAAACTAAATTTTTAAACCAAATTTAGTCTGTTGTAAGACCTCATTCTCATACAGGCTTTACAGTAACATTAAAACCAATGTGTGTTTTAAGTATTTTTGAAGGAAAATTATGAAATACTCTTCTATTTCCCATTTAGAAAAAGCAGTTACGTACACCACAGAGAAAACATTGATATCTCTACAGTACAACATAGGAAATAATGCCATGCTTGTGTAATTATACAGCAACTCGAGACAGTCTTGGGTGACTTCTGAGAAGATGTTGCCCCAGTGGCTCAAATGTATCTTTAGGATAACATCAGTGTTTTAATGGAGGGAGGTTTAAATCTACTGTGCTATTAAATACAAAGGGCAAAATTATGCTTGCTGTATCTCCCTTGGAAATGTTGGCACTAAACCAGGGAGCAATTTTCCCTATTGCATTTAGCAACATATTTCAGATTTATAAGCCATGGAGCCATTAAAATATGACTCCATTAATTAGAAAGTAATTGTGGTATTTCTTTCTAGTGCCAAGGGATTAACTCAGTTAATCTCAGTGTGGTTAACAAAGGCAGTTAGCTACTTGCTTTGAATATGAGTTAAATCTGTAAAAAATAATGACTTCATGGAGAATAGGATTGGTCCCATGGCATATGCCCAAGAATTGGGCTGGTGACTGCACTGAGTTCAGTGGCAATGTTGAACTGAACGGCAACACGATGGAGCCCCCAGGGGCTGTTCCTGTAGGTGGTCTGTACTTGAAATTCACATGCAAGCTTGGTATCTTTAAAAAAGATCATGAAAGAGAGTGTTAAATTGTATCCAGCTTCAGTCCTGTGTGTCGATGCCAACTCTTGCTTTAGGGCAACTTCATAAAGCAGCAACAGGAAGAAACTGAAGCGTAATGGTTGAGTGCTTGTCAGTATTTGCTGTCACGAGTAATTTTTAGAAAATCCAACTTGGCATACTGGATATTAGACAAAAGCCAGTAATGGGAGCTGGAGCTCCTTGAGATATTCTTGTTCCACAGCTGGCTGTTCCCATCCTGTTAGCTGGTAACCAGCACACTCTCCATCCTGATTCATTGCAGTGCAAAGAAAAATTAGTTGGCTCAGTTAATGTCTGGAATGTTTCACTACTGTAAACCGATAGTGTCATGAAGGCTTTCTAGAATTTTACCAGTGAATTTGGAAGTACTTGAAAAATTACAGGGAAAGCAAAGACCTGTTATTATAGTGTCCTTTGCTTTGGGGGACACTTTAGTCCTGCTTGGGTCTGAATGCCTGTGCACACTCTGCCAAAGTCTTGTCTTTCTGGAGTAGAAACCCCTAAGCTTTAAGGCAAACAAAGCATACTTTTAGTGGAGGATAAAACATATTGGGATATTGTAAAGAGATTTATGATCTCTCTTGGCACATTCTCCTTTAATGGATCGGGAGGGTCCTGTAGCCACAATTGCCTGCCTTGCTGTAGAGGGTTAGAAAAAAAGAGGAACAGAAGGGTTAAAGCTGAGAAGGCAGGAGGGATGTGGGGGGCTCCCTGGGGGGAAGGGGAGAGGAAGTGAGATCTGCTGTGGCTGGTAGTTTGTCTTCTATTTTTTGTTGGTAGCAAGGCTGTGATCAGTGGAAGGTCCACTGAAAATACCGCGCTTTTTTTGTATGTTTTACCATATTCCCAAGATCTGTAAAAACAGAAAAGCATCATGTTATTTGCTTTATGTGTGTCCTGCTTCCCAGCCTGTGATCCACGTGGTCCCAGCCTTGGACCCACACTTTGGGCAGGACTGGGGTAGCTGCTGTGTCCCTGCCACTGCCATCCACCTGCACACAGACCTCCCTATGGGGTGAGGGCTGCTCCCAGGTGAAGAGCTGGGATCTCATAGGCTGACCGTGAAAGGTTTTCTGTGCATCTTTTCTTAACCTTTGATCAGGGCTTTCCCACCTGGACTGGGAGTTCCCACCTGAGATGCAGCAAGGCTGAGGGGTGGCAGGGTGTGAGGCAACCACCAAGTCCTCTCTGTCTTTCTGGCTGTGGTCCCTTATGCCATCATCCCAGCCATCCTCTTTCATGGCCCATCACCCCAGCCTCTTGCTCCTGGTGCCTTCTTCCCTCTTTTGAGCGTCTGGATCCACTTCACCTTTTCAGCTCCTTCTTAAAGGCTGCTGGGAAACAAGGAACCCTGGTTTTTTTTTTCCCAGGGCTGCATTTGCCTCCTTTGTTCCATGCAGATGGGTAACACATGCATTTAGTAGCTACGGGCAGGGAAGGTCCAGGTAGTGCAGGACCACACTTTGGGCTGCTAACCTGATTCTGTGGGAACTGGGAATCTTGTTTTTAGGTAAATGGCTTGCACCTGTCTGTTATCCCTCTGTTGTTGAACAGAGGGATGCCTGGAACTAGCATTTTTTTCCTCTCCCAGTTCCTTGGCAGAAGCCTGTAGTTCAACATTGTAGATGATGCAAAATATTCTCATTATTTATTCATATAGGTGAGCATTCCTTATTACTGTCTTTGTCTAATGAAGGATTTAACAAAACAAATTCTTTATTTTTTTCTTTCATTCTGCCTACTTAGCCTTCTCTGAGAAAAGGCAAAAGCAAACCTGTTAGGTAGATACTTTAGTAGAGAAACTTGGCTCTGATGGAATTGTGTAGACCCCATTTATTTATTCAGCTCTGAATGAAAGACTTGTGGTGTTGTCCATAACCTTGTACACTTCAGAGAGATAATCTAATCTAGGATGTTATATATATATATAAAACCCTGAAATGCAGTTGCACAAAATAATGCAAATGAAGTAAAACTGAGAACCCAGAAGACAGAAAGTTGTGCTAAGAACCTACCATAAAGTTCTTGCTAATATATTTACTGATGACAAAGTCTGATGATTCAATACAATCTGTCCCTGAAAATGAGCTAACTGAATGTGTATCAACTTTTCTGCAAAGTGCATTGAATTGGATTTTCTCTGGTTTTATTTTTTCTAGGGCTGCCAGAATGAGTGCACAGGTGGAGGATGTCTGGGAGAAGCAGGAAAGCAAATGACTGACTCTTTCAAGGTATGTATGAATGGCCTTCTGCAACCAAAGTTGCAGAGCTAAGGATTGCAGAAGGACTCCAAAGCACTGCAGCTCTGGAACATTATCAGCACTCCACAACAAACAGAGCTATGACTGTAAGGAATGCTGAGCAGCTGCCAGGAACTGACATGAAATTGCATCTCTCTCTTTATTTTAATCTAATGCTTAGAAATTAGCTCAGTTAAGATACCGTTCTTTTCCTCTGCCTCCTTCCTGAATGCAGTGCTAGTAACTAAGAGCTCATTTTAAAAACTGTATGGATACAGATGTCAGCTGCCAGTTTTCTGTTGAAAGTGCAGAGCCTGTCAGCATGTGGTTCTTTGAATTCTACTTCTGTCCTAATTTCCTTTTTTCCTGCCTTTTATACTTCTTTTACTTTTATTCTTTATGTCACACATCTGTAATTATTTTCCCTGATTTACAGTCTTTAAAAAAGCCTCATCTGTATTTTGCAGAAATATAAAAGCAGTACTCAGAAAAGCCCATGTTTTTCAGCAGTTCTTTTCCTGTTATTTCTGACTATTGTCAGCAGTACATGAGATGAAAATATGATGATACACTTTGTAAGTGTCATGTTCTTCCTGATTTTTTTGGGCAGTGCCACTGAATTATTCTAGAAGAAGTGCAGTCTTCTGAATTATTCTAAAGTAATAATTTCCCCTTCAGTTGTCAGGCTTTAAAGAGATATGAAAAATTAATGCTGCAATAAACATGTTGGACTCTTTGATAAGGTTTATTCAGATGTCTGCCTCATTGAAAACAGCAAAGAATTCTTGAGAGTCCATGACTACAGAATTTCACCATGTAGCAACACGCCATTTAATTTCTATTTCCTCATTCTCAGCCCTTCCCAGTTCTTTTCCTCATTTCTTCGTGTTGTGTCTCTCTGGCAATTCTGCCCAAGGATGAGAATTCAGGATGACTTTTCAGCCTGAAGGTGTGATTTGAAAAATGTTGACAAAAACAGGCATGCAGCCAGTTTTGAAACCCCAAGAAATCACAAGTCTGGAGTGCGAGGGTTATTTTGTGAATTCACCTTTAATAAATAGATATAGCTCAGTAGATTCGTTCAGCAGAGTGTGCTGGTGTATTTGCAAACAAGAATTGCTTTACTGAGGGGAGACTCTTGTGTAACCAGACTGAACTGTGTCTTTTCACTCATTGAGGCAGTCCAGAAGGAAGATGGAGTGACAGCAAACTCTGGTAGTGTTTGGGTCACAGGTGAACTTGGCATAAACTAAAGCAGACTTAAGGCAGATTTAATTTTACCAGCAGTCAAGCAGGTGCCTTACCAGAGCTCCCAGTACTTTGGGTGGCATGAAGTTGGATTTAGTCCAGGCTCCTTTCCATCAATACTTGTGTGTCAGCCATAATGGCAAATCATTGTAGTGGAGAGGCTGGGTGAGGGGAAAAATACATTAGCAGGTGGGACAGATGGTCATAAAGGGAATAATGCTAGGAGAAAGCAGCTGGCTCAGGCTGAAGTCTAATATATAAGACTTCATTCCTGCCTTATGGCACTGTTTCTGAAGATTAGCTGCAGTCATCAGAGGGGTAGAGATTTCTAGAAAACATGGTACTGTGGGAGGTGTGTGTATGAAAGTTAAGGTGAGAGTATAGGTTCTGGTTGTGGTATCATGCATTATGAGAATTATTTTCAGCCTCTTTAACTTCATGGTAAAATTAAGAGGGAAAAATTTCCTAAATGAAGAAAAGGCCAGCAACAGAAAATGAAAATAAAATAGCCTGGATACATTCTAGGAAACTTCACAAACATTTCTGCAGAAGACAGTTACAGTTAAAATTTCAGAAACTATAGCTAATAATATTTCAAAGGAATCAAGTTGACCCATGGGGCTGACTGTACTGAAGAAAGCTGCAATTTTGTGCCAGTGACCTAAACAATCCAAGATTGTGGGAATGTGGAAAACAGGGTATGGTTTTGGTTAAAGCTTACATAAAACATATTGTTTACAGTGGGTCATGCCCAACATTTGAATGCCAGATTAGCCCTCTGAAGACATTTCTGTTTAGAATGCAGTGCTGTGCTTTTTTAGGTGGGGTGAGCTGCTTTGAATTTTACTGCAGTTTCTGTGTGACTTTGAAAGGTGGAGTCAGAAAGTCCCAGTACGCTGGGAGGGAAGGAATTAGTGTTACCTACGATTTCTGGCAGTCAGTGAGCCCCTCTGCTAACTGCTTGCTGTTCTCTGTTCTCATGGACTTCTTTAAAAGCAACAGGTCAGAATTGGCACTTCTTCATCCTGACTTAATTTGACTCAATTCTGCAGTTAAAAATCTCATCCTGGCAGGTCTGTGATTTACAAGGCATTTAATGTATGGCATTTAGAGTTGACATGTGAACAGTGATCTTGGAACAGCTAAGAAACATTGAAGGAAATAGTGACTATGCTACAGTTTCCTGTATTGTAGGAAGTGTTGGAGCTCCAGAATTTATCTACCAAGCTCCTTCCCCGTGAGTGNCTTCAACAGTTATCTGCAGGTATTAATATATTTGTTTGTTTAAATAGCTGATGGTGATTTGTGCCCACACCTAAGTTGTAGTTTTTGTCTATTGCCAGCATTGGATCTTTGTGAGGGGGATATTGCACCAGTAAGGGAGAGTACAGTCATCCTTTGTATCACTGAATGTTTTTTGGGAAGTTGAATCAAGAAATGCATGTATCTGGTTTTGTTCTTATATTTGCATCCCACTACCACTGCATAACACACAGCTATGTCCAAGGAACTTAATTTTTGTGGTTAAAACTCTGGTAGTTTCTTTAATGCATTCATTCTGCTTATTGTGCTGTCCAAGACAGAATAAATGTTGTTTGGAGAATGTTGCAGTCTGTTTCCATATGTAACTCTGATTTGGTTTCTTTTAATGTGTGAATTAGCTCTGACTTGGAATTCCTAACACTTGATGTTAAACTAAAGGCATCTGTGATGCCTTTTATTTCTCTCATATCCAGAAAGACGATTTAATGTAGCCTTTTGTCTTGGAATTTGTCTTTGTTTTCCATTTGAGACTGATACATGGAGCATTTTAAAAAGGTATTACCTACTCCTGTTATGTTTCTCTGAGCTTCAGTGATCTGAAGCTCTGAAGAATTTGGCATCTTAATGGTGCAAAGTTCAGTTCTTTTGTTTTACTTTTTAACAGCCTGTAGTGTGCCAAAGTGATGCAGACTTTCTAGGGAATACTGGCTAGTCTGCTACACTAAAGCAGAATGGAGTAGCTGTAGTTTACAAGTGCATCTGGATTGACTTGCTAGTGTGAAGACCTGTGGTGGCAGAATGAGAAATGTTTAACTGGGGCTTCTGTGTCTCAATGGCTGCTTGTGCTACTCTGAATATCTGTGAGTGCTCCCACACAGTTTTCTGCAGACAGACCCAACCTTCCAGGCCCTGAGCCAGTGGGATGTGAGCTGGTGGCAGACTGGAAGCTGCACGAGCAGGTTAGTGCAGTGCTGTGCTCCAACTGGTGATCCCCCTTGGGATCTTGGACTTGCTAAATGAAGTACAGTGCTGTGCTTCACTTGCTAAATGAAGCTTGCATGGCTTCCAGTGTGAAGCTGTCTCACCTCTAGCCAGGTGAGGTGTTGGATATATTGAATTTTCTGTGATGATGTATTTTTTATGATTTGTTTCTTGCATTACTGTGATGTTTTAAAGCCCAAGGTGTGAAATAGCTGACACTGTGCTAAGTATTGTACAAATCAGAACATAAAGATTTTTTTCTGCTCTACATGTATAAAAAGCCCCAACCAAAATCTTTTTCCATAGAATCAAAATTCTGTGAAAATTCTTCTAGACAATTTTTCCTAGAATCAAAAGCTGTAGTATATTTTACACTAGAAGAAACTGGAATTCTTTTTCCAGTGCAGGCATTTGTGGTTCAAACTGAGAGATTGCCAAAGAAAGTTTTAGATTACTGTGAGCCATAACCATTTTTATACTAAGTGTTCCTATGATTTGTGGCAAATACACTGGGATATAGGATTCCTTACTCTGAGAATTGGGAGAGGGAACGATCCATTTTGAGAAAATAGATGGTTTAAGCTTTATTTTAGGAAACTATTTTATATGTGAAAAGTTTGCTGACAGTGATAAACAACAAACAATTCTGTGATCCTGGGGTTTTTTTATGAAAACTGAAAATTGTTTTTTCACCAAACTTTCTTGCTTTCCATCCAATGCAAAGATCAAAGTGTGCAAGATACAGAATAATCTAATTTTTGAAACATCATCCTAAAGTCTAAACTAATTGACTTTATCACATTAGCATATTAGTGTGACAGGGTTAAAGTTCCACTTCTTGAAGAATTAACAAGTACCGAGCAGTTTTCCTTTGTTTAGGTAAAGTTACTGACATGCTCAGAGCATATGGATCAAGAGAACATTAAAGTATTTTTGGAATGAGGAAATACACGCAGTATAGTTACCACATTATCTACAAGGATAATGAATATAAAGGTATTTACATGGTTTATGTATTTTCAAATATATATTATTTCCTCCCCAGCTTGTCCTCAATTTGTTATTTTCTACTGACATCAATGAGTTATTTACCTGCCAAAGCATATGTGCACTCAGTGAGGCTTTTTGTCATATTGCAGCAGTTGATTATTTAGAGGTTTTGAGTCTTAGGTGGGGATACTAGAAAAATACCCTGCATTGCCATTTTAAATTCTCTATTAGATTCCATTTTAAATTTTGCTTGATGAGATAGAACATTTCCTTTACATCAGGTTGTATGGGGAAAGATTTAATATAGAAATTTAAGGATATCTTGATGCTGTGACGAGCAGTAGCTCCCCAGAATGTGTGTATAGAAAATCTGCTCTTTATATAAACTGTCTTGAAGCAGTAAAAGAGAGGCAACCAGTGGATATCTGTGTGTGTGTAACAAGCTACAATAAGGATCTCCAAATACTTTGTGTCTTACAGCCTTAGGCCATCCGGTCCATGCTCCCACTGAAGGTGGGGCTCTCCTCAGCACTAGAGCAGGACATCTGTGGCTTTGTCTGCTGGATGCAGTGCTGGGCTGCTCTTTGAAAGAATTTTTGTTTTCCTGGTGTCCAGTCTGACCCTCTTAAGCTAAAGCCATGTCAGTTACCCTTTGGTAGGTCATCTCTGTATCGCCTCCATTGGAAGTACATAGTTGTAGCCACTGTTACATCAGGAATGCCAAGCTAGAGGCCAGTCCTGTTATTGTCATAACAATATTTAGTGTGTGGGCTGGGCATTGCTTTAGAAAAGGACATTCTGATTTTATCCTGATTTCAGAATCTGTTTATGTTATTGTCAATGGTAATAAAACTATTTGTTTTTTGTGATGTGTTGCATAAAAAAAGGTTGACGAGTAATAATATTGTTAAATCACTCGACTTTCTACTTAATATCACCTCATTATGCCTCCTAGCAGGTATGTATATGCTGCAGAATTATTTTGGGTGATACAATCAAATCCATTCCCTCATCTTTACCTGCCAAGAGGGAAACCAGCTCCAGGACAAAGAGTGCTGAGTGGTTTCTGTGGTATTATGCATATCCACACGAGCATGGCATAAACTATTTGGAGTATTACTATTAATAGGTGGACCAGACTGACACCTATCTGCTGCTCTCATTCCAGTTATTAGGAAAGAATTTGGGATCTGCGGCACCTCCTTTCAGTTTCAGCTTGTTGGCAAGTGGTTCTGTGTTTCTCTTCAAGTGGGTAATGTTCTTCAAATAGTTGCAGGCTTCTAGCAAATAGATTTTCTAAGCTGTAGTAGAGGAACTGATTGTCCCATTATCTGAAACTGAAGGATTTGCAAATAAAGCTACTTGTCTTTGGCAAATAACAGGAGCATTTAGCCAAGATAAAAGGAAACTGCTACAAAAACAGCTGGGGGCAGTTTGGCTGAGTTGATTTATAGCACAAGAAAGTGATGCTTTATCACTTTGTTCACTAGGGATTTAAGATGTAGTTGGTGTCTGTAAAAGCACAGAAATTGTACTGGAATTTTGGAGATTACATTAACTTGTGTAATTTTCTGGATCCATTTTTCCCAAGGTAAAGATTTGCTTTTAAAATGCAAGGCTTAGCACCAGTCAGTGATTCCTGAAGTAAACGTACAAATGACTCTAAAACTTTGCAAATAGTGTCCATACCTATATTTCTTAAATTTTAATGTCATGGTGATATCATATCCCCAATTTTGATAGTAAGTGTTCTGTTTGCTGAGCACACTTGAATAGAAGCTACAATTTAGGAAGAGAATTAAGTTGGGTTGGTTTTTCTCCATGGGATTCTCTTGGCCTTCCTGCTTGCTTTTGAAAGGGTATCTGAACCTTCCATGAATTAACAGCCCAGAGGGTTGGAAGAGGTTTATGTTAATCCCATATTTAGTCCCTGTTTCTAAGAAAGCACTGAGTGGAATGAAATGACAAACTGTGGCAGTTTCATTGGCAGATCAGACACTGAATTTCATGGCAATTTGTAAGTTTACCTTCTGTCTACCGCTTTGAAAAGGAGATGGAATCAGAGAAAGAGGCAGGTGTGGTTAATTGAATTTTGAAATGGTTCTCATAACTGCTGTATAACATAGTGACTGTACCATGAAAGTGAATCAAGGGCTAAAAAGAATTAAAAGTTGGTATTGTAGCTAGCAAGATAGAAGCAAGAAACTAGGGTTTAATTATTAGCATACAGGTATTGTCAAAGCAGTTGGAGCGAAGACAATACATCATGTATTTGACTCAGTTATGTTCTTAGAAGAAACAGGGAGGACATTCAGCATTGTACAAGGGCAGGAACCGAAGAACACACCTGGCCTCCAAGATAGGTGGAGCCAAGAGACAAGGCCTGGACTGTGACCAAGGGTCAGGAAGACCTGGCAGTGGGACAAAGTAAAGAGGAAGATGTCTGACTTCATCTTCAAGAGACCACTGACCCAAATTAAAGGAAGAATTGTGCAACCATAATGAACATTCAGCTCATTTTAATTCGAAGCAGGAACGGGTGATACATATGTATAGGCATCTCAAGGGACTTAAATGAATATGTAAGACCTTTGTGAATATAAGGAAAGTCAATGCTTTAGAGAGTCACACATGCCTTTTGGAGGGTGACCTCACGTGTGCCCAGCGCTGTAAATAAACATACCACTTTTCAACTTCAATTAGTTGAAGAGTCTCTTTGTCCATAGCACATTTAGTGCATCAAAAGCATTTTGTATTTCCGAAAGGTTTTGAATGCCTGCATTCCATGAATCCACTTCCCTGCATGTCTGCAAGCTTATTAAAATCAGGGTAAGAAGATTTAATTGCAACTGCTCAAGACTTGGACATGTGAGATTATGATTCTATTCTTGGCTATTCCACACAACATGTTTGTGACTGGCCAGGCTACTTAGGCAAAATACTTCCAACTCGTTTGTCTGAAATTTAGGTTTGCAATTCATTTCTTCGTTCAGCATGGCTACTTCCTTCGGAGAAGATTAGATGCAAAAATCTCATTTTTTGTTTCAGTTGCTTCACGTGAAATACAAATGATGTTTTCCAAATCAGGAGAAAGTAGTATCTTGAATCTTTGTGCAAAGATGTGTTATTGGTGAAATGTCAGACCTCTCTATTCCAGTCTTGTGTCAGAGGCCAGCATGAGCCCTCAGCTTGTGTTAGACTCAAACCTTCTCCCAGGCAAACTCTTTCTAAAAATGGAACATTGTGTTTATGCTACAATGCAGAAATACAGTGGTTGCAAGGCAAGGAGCAGCACAGCATCAGGAATTGCATTAACAAAGCTGTAGATCTTTGAGAAGAAGCAGTTTGCATTAATACTGAATCATATGAATTAGGTAACTAGCTGATGTCTTCCATTAGTGAAGAATGGTCCTAGTTCTGTTTTTATGGAAGTATTTGCATACGAATGTATGAGAGGACTTTCTGCTATTACAGAATTGTAATATGTTTCCCTAAATGGAATTGCTTCTTTCTAATCTCAATCTCAGGTGTGTCTACACTGCAGACGTGAAGTGCAGTTGCATGACCGAAGAGGATTTTTAGAGTTGACTTGCCCAAAAGTACAGCAGTGTTTTTCACACCAGTGCAATGACTGCATTTAAGCCTGCTCACACTTCCTGATGACTCCACTTAGTTGACTGGAGTAGCTGTTACCAAACAGAAATGATTCATAGGACCAAAACACAAGAAGTGTCTGGTTTTTATTCCAATGTTTAATAGTCTCATCAGCATCTTGGTGGTTTGAATTATATAGAGAGAATCGTGTTTGAAATGTTTTAGAGAATTTTTTGATAGAAGAGATCCTAAGCGACTGTTTCTTGTAAATCTGAAAATACAAATAGCTGGAGTAGAGGAGGTAGACCCCTAAAATCAAGTAGATTCTTTTTTAAGATTTCCTTAATATCAGGTGGAAGGTTTCCTTAGGATCTCTAGGAACCCCATTCCAGCTTCTTTCTTAACCTTAAAAACACATCTTTCGAAACATATCAGTGGGGAACAGACTAATGAGTAAAGGGGAAGAAACTCCCCAAACCTAACAATTATAAATCCATGTAATTTTCCTGAAGCAGAAGAAATGGATGAGGCTGTAAAAATTCAAACAGTTTTGCCTGCCTTACAGTCCAGATTCCTTCAAAGCTGGAAGAACGAGTCTTGATTAACTTAAATGGTCTCTGGGTCAAATCAGTGGGAAGTTATGCAGGCAGCATTTCAGCGACATGGAAAAACTCTCAAAATTTACCCAGTGCTATTGAAATGAATGATATGTTTTTAGGGCAAAATAAATTTCTTCTATGCTTTGTCTATTGTCTAGCCTGACTGTAGCTTTCCAACATCTTTATTTGCCTTCTGTTGTGTTTTGAGGGCTTTAGAATATATTCTCAGCTGTGCTGCTGCCCTAGGTGCCCTTTTTATTCCTTTAGGAAAGAAGTTTATGTCAATTCCAACCACTTATCTGTTTTCTTGTCAGAGCAGGTTTACTTCCCTACATACTTCTCCAGATCAAACATTCCTGTATCGGAGTTGGAGCCTCTGCCAGATCAGGGGAAAGGTTAAAGAAGCCAGTAGTAGGTTATGCTGCCTTCCTTTTCTTGCAGAGTGTAGCAAAATTTCATTCTTTGGTTGGACAAATATTTGAGAAGTATCTGTTATGAATAGTTTAGGTTAGATGCCTTGCAGAGGATGGACTAGACATAGTCCTTCCAGCCATATTTTCTGCTGTTTCCATGGCTGTCTCAACTGATTCAGAGTCTGGACTCTCTTTTGCCTTGTCATTTGTTTTGTGGTTTATTAGCCAATGTACAGCCAACCTGATGCAATAATTCCAGGCCTCAGTCCAATTACGTGTGCTAACATATTCTCAGATGAAGTTTCAGGGAAGCTTTATGTTGAAAGATTTCTGATATTTTTGATATGTTCCCTGGGATTGCAGAAGATTAAATTTTTTTTTTAATTTTTTTTTTCTTTTTTAGTAGTAGTAGTAGAAAAAATAGGACTTTCTTCCTCCTCAAATCCTTTTACATCTTGGCACACTTTCCATTCTCAAGCCTCAGGCTCTGCTATAAATTTAAAATAGTATTGATGGTAAAGGGATTATAGGATAGCTTACATGAACTTTACTTCTATACTTTCAAGCTAGTAAGTTTCTAAGAATTTATTTGACTCTCTTACCCTTGTTTTGAGTAGAATTCTGTGTTATTATTTGTACTGTAGACTTTAATATTGTGATAAGACCCATACAGGGCTTAGCTCTGTATAGAAGCTGATGGTCTCTGCCCCAAGAACCAGCAATCTTTTCCAAAGAAGATGGTGATGGGAAAAGAAACAGGGCATGACTGGGAAATGAATGTGGGATCTCCCGGTGCTGATGAGCAGAATGACTTTGTGGTGGGTGAGGGGCACATGCCTGGTTCTGTGGTGCTTTTTAGGCTGTCTGTGGTGCTTTCTCACCCACCATTGTTTCTGAATTGGCCCAGGCTGACAGTGGTTGTCCCTCTTGTCTGCCATGGAGCTGTGGGAGAGCCGTGCTGGGCTGTGTGGTGTTTGTGACTGCTGTTCATGTCCTGAGCAGGACTGGATCCTGTCTGCTCCGGGTCGGGGAGAGGCTGCTGTGGACTGCTAAAGAGCCATGGGACAGCCCCAATGCTGCCTGGCTGGCAGGGCTGGGGCTGCTGGTCTTGGCAGTCTGGGCTGGCACAGAGCTGGGGGACCTGCAGTGTTTTTCAGGCTGTTTGTCTGAGTTTTGTGCTCACTGTTGTCTTCGTGCATCAGACGTGGTCTCTCCCAGGGTGACTGGAAAAGCTGCTGCTTTTAGGCACCGGAGAGCCATGGGACAGCCTGGATGTTGCCTGACTGGAGGTGCTGGGGCTGACAAGCTCTGAATTGTCAGTGGAGTCTGCAAGAAAAGCTGTTTCCAGATGGGGAAGCAAACGAGTTGCTGCTTCTGAGGACAAAGTGACAGCAAGTGATGGCCTGGCAGAGCCCTAGCTCTTAGCCCTTCCTCCCTGAACCCCCACAGGGAGATGGAGCTCCCATGCAGAGCACTGACTGCTTTGGCAGCTAACCCCTCTTCCTCCCTGTGCTCCCTTGCCTCCTGGGCAAAGGCACATTCCATCATGGCAGCAGATCTGTTTCTCATCGAACTGCCTAACTGCTTGCTCAGCTCCCATCACGGGGGCCTGCCAGAGAAGGAGGGGAAAGTATTGATCCCTAGCTGCCCCAGCATCAGGCAGATCCAGGCAGTCCCTTCTCTTGTGTCTGCCCTTTTTCCAGCTTCCCCATGAAGCTGAGGGCAGATTATGGGACAGAAGGTGACCAGGCCTGCCAGGGCATCACTAGGCTGGCACTGTGCTTGTGCCTGATGTCTCATGAGAACACCAGTGCACAGAGCACGTGGATTGGTTTGGGATGGGATCAAGTTAGCTTTGCGTGGTGCCGAGCTTTGTGGCCAAAGCAGTGTAGGTGACACGCCATTGTTTGAGCCACAGCTGAGCAGTGAGTGCACAGTGCCCAGGCCTTTTCCACTCCTCACCCCAGCACCAGTGACCAGGCTGGGGGACACAGGGTGCTGGGAAGGTTTTACAGCCAGGACAGCTGACCCTGCTGGGGATAGCCCATTCCTCATTATGTCTGCTCAGCAACACAGCTTCGAGCTCCAGCTGCTCCTGCACTGGTGAGGCATCAGGTGGCTGGCAGTGTGGGCCATTGTGGCCTTTTGCATCACTTGTTTGGTTTTCTTTTATTTTCCTAATTCACAGAATCATCAGTGTTGGAAGATACTTTAAGATCATCCAATCCAACTGTCTACTGAGCTGTGATATCCTAAGGGTATTGAAAACCAAATGTCCCATCAGCATTCCCAATACCAGTGACACAAAGACCTGTGCAGGCTTGGTTCCCGCCCCTGCCCTGTCAAGCTGTCTGCCACAACTCACAACATCCCCAGGCAATGCCCTAGGCATGATGAAGAGTTGCTGGAAAGCTGAGTGCTGGACAAGATGAGAGTGCCATAGGCATAAGGACTGAAAAGCAGGAAATCCTCATCCCTGGAGCCTGCTTCAATACTATTCTGTATAGACCCAAACTCATTCTCCCCAACTCTTCTCAGCTGTACTTTGTTACCTTTCTCCTTTATAATAATTCCTTGTGCCTTTTGTAATCTGTCTTCTTCCTCATTATGTCTGCATTGCTGTTCTCAAGTGGAAGGGCAAAACAAGTTACTTGATTTTGCCTGTGCTTCCCTGTTTGTTACTGCATGAGAAGGCCCTGATCTTTCCTAGAATTTGCTTAAAAACTCAGCATAAGATAAAAAATTATTGCAGTTGCTTGTGATCTTGAATTAATCACCTTGACTGGAAGTCAGGAAGGTTACTTACTTCATTAGAAGAGATTACAGTCAGTCACACTGGGTGCATGTTAACATTTTGAGGATCTCTGCTGAAACTTGCTGCTGTGGTTAGGTAACCTGTGAGCTATTTTACAGCTGAGGCTGCCCAGTCTGTTTTTACTCAAGTAAGTGATAGAAATGCCTGGCCTAGCACAGTGTTTAGAAAAGTTTGGGTATGTCAAATGAGTTACAGCTGTTACAGCTGCCCAACCTACTGCTTATGGTCTAGGATTTTCAGTGAAAATAACTACAGCCAAGGATGATTTGGGAAGGCCTTGACTTGGTAGAAAGAGTAGGACAAATATGCACTTGCCTACAGCTGTCTAGGGTAAGGAAGGTAGGAATGCAACAATGAGAGTAACAGCTCTGGCCAGGGGCTGCTGTCAGCTCCAAATCCACTTAAAGCTATTGCCAAGGCTGGTAGAGCAAGGATTAAACTGACAGCTTGGCCAGAGGCACCAGGATGTCTTGTCACAGCTTTGGTTAGAATTAACACGGACCAGCACGTCACCTTTAATTTGACCTAGCTCATAATTGAGAAGATCTGTTTTGATCAAATGATGAATTTTAGTTTCAAGGGCTCGCAGTCACATTTTGTCTTCTTTATTTGGGCTGAGTAAAGCTTTTCCTTGGAAGAAGCTGCATTGGAATTAACAGGCACTTTTCAGATGAGGGGGTTCTCAAAAATATGTCTCTTTGAGCCAGTGGCCAGTTGTCTCTTTGAGCCAGTGTAATGTTGCTGAAAGTCAACAGTATCCAACTGGCTTCCCCATCACTCCCTTCTGCAGGAAGGGAGTGACAGTCTGATGCTTCCTATTCCTTACTGGAGTGTCCTGGGCTGGGGTGTTGGCATGCACATCTTGTATGTTCATTTCTGCTGTGACAGGGAGATTTTGCAGGCTTGGGACAATGTCATTTTACTTTAGGCAACAGGTGCCAAATAACTGTCCTCAGTAGACCCTGTGCCACGTCCACTTCTTTTTTTTAACCTCCCTTATCCTTTTTGTTCAGCATTTACCGGTTTTCCTTCTAGTTTAATGGTTTTATTAGGCAACAGCATCAGGAGCTGCTTTGAGAGCATGTTGGATAAACAAAGCAAGCAAAACACAAGCCTAGCTGAAAATTCCCCTTTGTGTTGGCAGTACAAACAGTGGAGATCTGGATGGGTGCTAATGCCAGTCCTAATGTATCCTTAACATGCCGCTTTCAGGGCTTGGACAGTGTTGGCGAAGGAGAAAAGTAAATTGCTGTTTATAAAGGTCATAGGTGATAGCAGGGTAGCACTGTGATAATCTTTTAATGCATGATATTAATATAAGAGTCATTGATACTTTATCAGTACCCTGGCATTTGTCACCTGGCCGTGCTCTGCTCTCCTTTTGTGGGTTCTTCTGAGTGTTTGATTTCCCTCCTGTCTGCTTGAACAAGTGAAGCCCAAAGGGCTTATGAACCATTTGAGGTGTTGTGTAGGGCGTCCCACTTTTCAGGGACCCCAAAGAGGCTGAGGGTGCTGGTAATACTTTGTGCAGACCACCCTATGGGGGAGAGTACTCCAAGGATGATCCTCCAACACCTCCTCTCAATGTGGCATCCTCCACAGAAAAAGAAGACCAAATGCATTGCAGCACTTGACTCTGTCTTGACGTAAAAAGCATTTAGATTCTGAAAGATTTGGGTGCTTTTGCATGCTGTTAATTTGCACTGCTTGGTAAAAAAAGGGAGAAAAGGACATAATGGATAAGGGGAAAGACTCCTAAGGATATTAAGAAAGTAATGGCCAAAAAGGTGGATCTCCAGAGATCTTAACAGGATTATAAGAATGAGAAAAATTGTCTTTTTGCCTTTTGGATGATTGTTGCAGTGCTGGTCTGTGCAGTTTAGCCTCTCTCTGAGGTCTTACCAAGGGTGTTACTATTGTTGTTGGAAGGAATTGTTATGGGTCAAGTGCTGTACCTGACATTGTTGACTCAGGTGTTGGCGCAGTGTCTGAAGGAAAGCTGCTTTTCCCAAATTCTGAAGGAGGTGAGAAAGAGTAAGTGGGATCCCTGCTCAGATTGTGTGGTTCCGGGAAGCTCTATGGTCTGGGACCTGTCTGCTTCTTTTCTGGGTAAGGATCATAGTTTCCTACCTCTCTTGGCTTTCTGCCTTCAAGGGACTCAAACTAAAGTGCAGTGAGTGTGATTCTTCACTTGTGGCTGCAGCTTGCTGCTTCCTCTCCATGTGCTTGTGGGTTCATGAGAAGAGACAAGTTAAAATTCTTTCGCTTCCTTATGTAAAAGCTATTTGATAACCCCAGCAAACTTAACAAACTGTTTGGGAGTGATGCCTTTCAAGTAGTTGTGCTACCACCACTGAGGAAGTGGCAAACATAGGCATAAAAGCAGAAATCAGCACATTGGTGGGAGTTCTAGGGGAAGGGGCTTCATGTGGTAATTGTGGTACCCAGGTTTAGTTCATTATAAAGATGATTAGCCTAATGAAAGTGACCTGAGGTGCAGAGGCCTGGAGTCCAGGGAAAGCAGTTGATACCATCAGAAGAGGGAGTTCTTTAGAAGCTGTGCAGAGATAAACCCGAAGATACATAGTTGTGTTCTACATGGTCACTTAAGCCCCAGTGACACCCCTGCCTCCCATGTAATTGTTTTCTTGAGCTGAGTCTTGCACTATGGATAAGTGCAAACACCCCTCCATGGCTCTTATTTTGATCCATGTCTTCTGGGATACCTTTTTTTTCTAAAGCATGATAAAAGTGATAAGAGGTTGCAAAGTAAAATTAGGTTTAGGACATCATTACGTAGTACTTCTCCTCTTGGAGCATTCACTGTCAGAAAAATAAAGGGAAGAATTAAGAAGAGTAATTGTTGTTTCATCGGATTATGTATTAATTCAACCAGACTAATGCACTGTAATATCTAGACAAGCCCTATAATTGGAGATAGTTGAAACAAGCTTTTAGCTATTCATGTGCTCCCCCTTTAAGTTAATTCCACATTAAGCCATTAAGCAAAGAAAACCACAACCAAACCTAAACCAAAACAACCAATCAATAAGAAACAGGTCTTTGTTCATTGAAGACATCTTGAAAATTAGGTTGTTTACAGAGACAGGTGCATGTATTCTTTGTTCAAAAGCTTTTGACTGATTTTGTCTCATTTTGCAAAATGCATGCAAGGGTGAGAAGTCCAAGACATGGATATTTATTGCAGAAGCACCTTTTTAGAGCATTTGCAAATCATTTGATCAGTATTCTTGACTATCTGTGTTCCAATCTATTCCATATGCACCCAACACAGAGGAGCAGGATTTCACTTGGAGGTCTGTAATAAGGGACAGTGCTTTCTGGGTTACATTAGGAAGGAAAATGGTGCTTTGAATACGATTCTTTGAATTCTCCCTTGCCTCTCAGCAGCACAGTTTAAATGTTCAGATGGCATAGGAAGAGAAGGGAGAGAGTGAATCAAGGCTCTGCTTACTCTTTAGCCCTCTCTAGTTGTTCAGCTCCTAGCTGTGAATAAAAGGGGAGTGACATGCCAGAGATCCTGCATTCCTTATTTCCCTGCTGTTCTTCAGGATGATTCATGCCACAGGAGCAACCATAAAGAAAATTACTGCTATCCCAGCCAAAACCAGTACAAAACCCTGTGGCACATGTCTGCAGCTAGTCGTGGCTTATGAGAGTCTCTACAGTCCTTAATGCAGGGAAACATTTAGCCTTCTCTCCTAATGGGATCTTTCTAGGAAAATAAGCATGTGAATGAGCAAGTTATTGTGGCATAAGTAACTTGCTGACTGCTGGCTCTGATCTCTTACATTGGTTTTATGTATTAAAGGAAAATCAGTGTAACATCTGCTTAGTTGTGACGGGGATTGATTTCTGATGATCAGTTTATATTCTGACTTACAGCAATTGTGTGTTTCTGGAACTTGTACATGGGTGTTAGCCAAGAGATTTCTTGTGCTAATTTTCTGATATTATACCTTGTACTGCTTCTTTAACTTAATTCTTAAACAGAATTTCAAAATATGCTACTTCTTGTATAACAGCACCGTGTATAGGTTTATGTGCACTTTATTAATATTTTGCCAGCTACTTAGTGGTTAGTTGCCTTTAACCATCAGGTCATTAAATATCCCTACAGAGGAAATGCTAAGGCTTGTCCATGTTTACTGATGCAGAATAATTTTAAATCAGTCTGACTACATTATTTTGATACACTTCATTTTTTTCTCTGTGTTCCTTCAGGCTTCCGACTTGATTATCACCCCAGCTACGACGTTCAAGGAAAAACCAGACCCCACTGGCTTGGTATTTGGAACTGTATTCACTGATAATATGCTGACAATTGAATGGTCCTTGGCTTCAGGATGGGAGAAACCCTATATTAAGCCACTAGAGAACCTCTCATTGCATCCAGCCTCCTCGGCCCTGCATTATGCTATAGAAGTGAGTAGTAAATTGATTTGGAAATCACCATTTTGATTCACTTTGTTTTTGGAAGCCACAGCCTTGTAATATGTGGACTGTTACTGCCTTGAGTTCATTAGTATTGAGTTACATTTTCTTTTGTTAACTGGTGTTCTTCCAGAATAATTGCATTATTTACAACAGGGTTATGTGTAACACAGAAGCAACTGTGGCCTGGGGATTCCAGCACACTTAAAGTCCTAGCCTAGGGAAGGTGAGCTCTTTCTTGTGTGGTGATAAATTTATTTGAAAAACTATTCTTGTTCACTGGCAATGGGTTGGTCCTGTTATTGTCTGTGACGTCCCAGTGCAGGACTGTATAGTAAGACTGAGATTCTCAGAGTGGCTTTAATGGGGGGACTGAACATGCACATTGTAGAAGTTCCTTGAAGCTGATTTAAAGGTTGATAGCTTGAATTGCAGGACAGGCTAGACGGGTGCATGTTTGAAACTCTGAACAAGTCCCTTGAGCTCAGAACTAGATCTGATGCACTCAGCATATACAACTGTGTTTAAGGAGAGAACATACAGTGAGGAACTTGGGGGACTGGAATGTTAAGTTGGAAACCAGCGTGGTTAAAGTTTCCGTGCTTGGCTGATTACTGCCTAAAGCTGCCTTTTGTGCCTTCAGAGCAGCTTTGGCTGTACTCACACCTATGTGGGAGCCCCAGCAGGGAACAGACCCTGAAATGGAAGCCCAGTTCTCCTCTCACTTCTGGGGAGGTGGGAGTGTCTCCACTCAAGTGTGTGGAATTGCTTGTGCTGCTTTTATTATTTCTTACATTTTTCCTTTTTTTCTTTTTAAAAATTTTTTGTATTTTAACCACTGGTAAAAGAGAAGCTTTCCCTGCTTGTTGTCCCTGAGCTCCTGCCTTCACCATTTTTAGTTTGACTGATTTTTCCCCATCTAGTCACCAAGCCTCCAGAGGTCCTGTGTAAATCACAAGAGGCCCCTGAGACTGATCTTGATCTGCCCAAGAAGTAAGAAACCACGCTGGAGTCCCAAATCCGTATTTCACTCTTAGTAGCATATTGGTTTAGTGCTTGGCTTCTGGCCTGGTCTGAAATCATTGCTAATATGAATATGCTCTTATTTTTTTTCCATTTTTTTTTTATTCTTTTACCCTTATTGCATCACGTTTCCTCTAGCCAAGAGGACAGACAGAGGAGAATCTGGTGTCATTGCTGTGGCTCAATGAAAACACAGTGGGTATAATAAAAGTGATGAATTTGGCATTCCCTCCCCTTTCTCCTTGCCCTTCATGATGCAGTGTGGTGATCTGGATCTGCTGAACTCCAGATCCAGCTCCCCTGATGTACAGATGTCAGATAATACTGTTTTCACACCACCGTAGCAACCAGCCATCACGCAACCACAGCAGTTGCTTCCATTAAAGCCAAACATTTCTGGAACACATCACTGTCTCCCTTTTTAATGAGTGAAAGGTTTTACTGAGCTCTGGAAGATTAAAAGTATTTCTTTTTGGAGAAAAAGATTTAACATCTTGAGAATGCTTTGTGTTTCAGTAATGATGTGATTCTTACTTCTGTCAAACCATTGATCAAATCTTAGTAGTGACATTCCTCCCTTTTCCCTCTCATTAAAAGTTCTGTGAATGTGTTTGGGAGAAGGGTGGGATGGGGAAAAATGTGTTCTGTGATAAGAAAGTAACAGTCCAACAATGCTGTCAGTTAGTAACTGGCCCAGTAAAAATCATATTAAAGTATCAGCCAAGTGACCAGCTATGCTATCCTTTATTAAAGATTTTTTTTTTCTTGTGGCTGAAATGTCTACCCTAGGAACAACTTCTTATTCAAAACTGTGCCAAGCTTTTAATAAGGTTGGCATTGCCATAGGACTAAGATAAGTTTTGAAGGCAAAAGTTCTGGGTTCTAATTCTGGTTCTGCTACATAATTTGCACACAGCCTGAGGAAAATTTCCGGGATTCTGCCTCCCAGTTACAACCCAATTAAAATTTGTCATGTGGAAGGAACTAGCTCCGCCATGGAACTGCACGCAAGCTTTCTAAAGGTTGCATTTCACTGATCCTTATGGAAAAATGTCGTAGAATTTGATAATAATGAAACCTGAAATATTCTGTTAAAATTACTTGTGCACAAGTGCAGGGTTATTTTTTTCCAAATAAAAAAGCTGCGTATCTAGACTTCCAACCACATAGGATGCAGTTCCAGCCACTTTTTGTGGAACAGTCAGAGGAGGAGAAGCCTGACAGGAGACTGACAGCAGTGATGCAGTAAAATTCATAGAACTTAAACTGAAATTTAATCTACAAAGAAATGCTTTGGAAGTTAAATTCTAAGAATCTGAACTGTTTGCTATAAGCATAAGTGAACCTTTAATACTTAATCTAAATAATACCTGTGTATACATATGTGTTGGTGTGAGCTTACATAATACATGTGTTTTGTGTCTATAAGTATAACCAGAAACTGCCAATCTGTAACTGAAAATAACTGGGCATATTTTTTGATGTGGTTAGGAGATGCTGTAGGACATTTTGCTGGGAGGGCACTGATAGAATAAGGATTTCTGACTGTCAACACCAGTCATCTGGATCCTGCAGTTTGATGGGATAACTAACCCCATTCCACAGCACAGGGGTAAAGGGGCAAATAAGTGACCAGTTCATGCTACAGTTACAGCAAGAACTTTACAAGAATTCTCTCAATTACCATATGCTATGCTTCCTAACAAAGATGTGTTTTGGACAGAGCCCTAAAAATAATATATATATATATGTATAATAGAAGCCTATAGATCCCTTATGTATTTGAAAATCCTGTTTTGACTGAGGTATTAGTCGGGATGTGAGGGAATAGTTAAGTCAAACACATGCTACAAATTTTAATTGCTGTAACCAAGTTATGAGAAAAGAAAGAAAAAAGGTTGTCATGAAGTTCCTTGACAGAGAAAGAATTAGGAAGTTTATCGTACAAAGATGACCTGCCTGCACTTCAGATAAATCCATCTCACAGGAGTGTTTTGCCAGAATTCACTAGTTAGCATTTTTGTGTTTGAGTACTGTGAGCAGGAAGGCGAAGTTTTCATTTCCAAAGGGTATGTTCTGCTTTTTCACAGATCATCATGGGGTAACATGTCTCAATTATTACTTGATCTCTTCTCCCTCCTTTTCTGGCTTGGTAGTTGTTCGAAGGGATGAAGGCGTACCGAGGAGTGGATGGCAAGATCCGCCTGTTCCGGCCAACGCTCAACATGGACAGGATGGCGCGATCAGCACGGAGAACGACTCTGCCCGTATGTACCCAAGGCATCTCTTGCTCCTTAACTCAGAGCATGTCTTCATTTCCAGAGTGCAACTCTCTAAAGCTTTTCAGTAGTAGTATTTACCAAACACTCTTAAGTCTTTGATAGCTCAGTAAAACTCTTTCAACAGATCTTATTAGTTGAAGGAAATTGTTGAAATTGCTTATTTTAAAAAAGTCAGAACAGTGAGTGTTTTGCTTTCATTGTTTCATCCCTGCTGCCTTGGATGTACAGAGTGTTTCTGAGGGATGGATGCTGTTCTGCAGGTATTTGCATGCAGACAGCTGTCTGATTTGCTCTTGTGCTAATGTTCTCCCTTTTCTTCTTTGCACTTCAGTTAAGTTGTTCAGCTTCTTGAGTGCCTTTGGTTTTGGTAATGCCAGTAACCTAACACTGCTTTTAGCAATTGTAGCTCAGCCAGTGAGCTTCCTCCCAGCTTATTAGCTTAATTGCTGTAAGAACTTGGGAACTTTGAGAGACTTGCTGGCCCCTTGGAGTTGTAAACCAAAGCACTCTTCTGTAGAAGAGGTGGTGCAGTAACTTGCAGCATGCTCAGATGAGTTGGCTGCACAGGGAGTTCTCCACATGCTTTGGAGGCAAGAAGGGTCAATGGCTCTGTTTTACTATCTCAGGAGAATACTTTGGAGTGAAGGAGGTCATTCAGGGTACTGCAAAAAATGGCACAGTAGCTAAGAGCATGGGATATTAAATTCTGTAAAGAATGAACTCAAGGAAGATGATGTATGTAGTCCTGTGAACCTCTACAGGGTCACACTGTTGCATATTCTGAGGAAGTGTTCTCTGTAGCATATGGATCTGTAAAGACCACAAAGTATTCCAGCTTTATCTCTCCATTTGCTTTTTTCCCTTTCTTTTCTTTCCCAGTCTTTTGACCAGAACGAGCTGTTAGAGTGCATCCGTAAGCTTGTGGAAGTGGAACAGGAATGGGTCCCATACTCAACCTCTGCCAGCCTGTACATCCGTCCTACCCTAATTGGAACTGAGGTGTGCAACATAATTTTTGACCTTTCTTTAACTCTTGTTTATTTAGGTACGATGCAAAATTATCCGTCCTTAAAGGGAAATATTCAGCAGTCAGTAGGTGACAGGAGTAAGTTTGAGGGCAAATTGGTTTTATGGTTCTGCCTCGGAGTCTCTCGGCTGTACCGCCACAGCACGAAGTTAACCACGTATTTAATGTTGACCACACTGCCACTTAGTGGCCACTCTGGTTCAGAGCACTTTACGGAAAGTAAACCGCAGTGGGAATGGAACAAACAATACATGGCAATTTTGGAGTTGTGCTGGAAGGATAGTTATACGTGACATGGTGATATTAAAGTTAGGAGTGAGGAGTTTTTGTAAGATTTTACTCTCTAAGTTAAGATGTCTCAGAAGACACACTTTGAACAGAACTAAGGACTAGTTCCTGTGTCACTTTATTCTTGAACCTGACCTTCTAAGAGGCTCCTTAACAAATAGATATTAATGTGTCCTCTCTGAGTTTCATGCATGAGTCAATTCTATAGTATTGATAAAGGGACTTAGAGAGTTTATTTTATTAAATCCTTCTTGGTTCTTTTTTCAGCAGTAACAAGAGAGAAACATATAATGGTAGAGCATAGGGCAAGGAAGCTAAAGAATGTAGGTTCCAAACTAGGTAAGCTAAACTTCTGCAATGTCCGTATCTGTAAGTGTTTACCATACGTGAGCATTCTACATTTCACATAGGTTCTAGGACTCCATTAATTTAATACTTTTAAACTAGTTGCAGATTTTCAGATTAAAGAATATCCACTGAGTGACTATAAAGTACTGACATTAAAAATTGGGGGGTTTACTCCTGTTTTTGTTTTTGGAAATTGTTTTGCTTCAAGCTTTGTTTCAGGATAGCAAACTCTTCTGGCCTTTCCACTATGTTGTTTCCAGGTTCCTGAAATGTCCTGCTATGAATCTTTTTACATGAAGCTTTTATGAATCACCACAATTAGAAACCCAGGCAGCACAATCGTTTGAATTATCATGTCAGCAAAAATATGAAGATCTCAGTTGATCCTGTTAGAAGTCTTTTGAAAGCAGTAAGGTAGACAGAGATCAGAGGAACCCTCTCAGCACTTGGGGAGCTTTGGCCAACACCAGACTTTAAATTTTGGTGGTGATGACTTGGAGTGTGAGAAGCCATCTCTCAGAGAGGAGGGGGAAAAAAAGACCTGTTACATTCTTGGTTATTTCCTGTGCTGTTGTGTGAACTATTTTTAGCAGGCAGATAATTTTGGCTGTCACACAGGCATTCAGAGATCCAGCACTCAACTCTAGCAATGCCAGTTCTAAGTGGCACTGGCAAGTTCTTCTCACTTAATGCAGCTTACAGTGGTTTTTCCACTGTTGTTATTTCTAGGAGTGGTCTTGCCACTCCTTCCTCCTGAAGGCTTTGTGGGTTTCTGGTATGATTAATTCATTTAATTATATAGCACTTTGTTAAGCTAATCTTTGAATTCTCAGAAGCTTGAAACTATATGAGAAGACATAGATGAATGGAATTGGCTGTAAGTGGATGTTGACAGTACATAAAATTAGGGTTGTTATGTTGCTTGGATAGGGGGAAGTTATATAAATATTTTTCCTTCATTTTAGCACTTTGCACTGTCCTGGTAAAAGTACACTCATGCTGCAGTTCTGCTGAAAGCAGTGTTTCAAAAGCTGATGGTGCAGCACCTGATATTTGAAGGATACAAGTAACTTTTGATTTGTTTACATTCCTTATTTTCAGCCTTCCCTGGGAGTGAAGAAGCCGACTAAAGCCCTACTGTATGTCATACTGAGCCCTGTGGGCCCTTACTTTGCAAGTGGAATCTTTAATCCAATATCCTTATGGGCAGATCCAAAATATGTAAGAGCATGGAAAGGGGGAACAGGAGACTGCAAAGTGGGAGGGTAAGAAAACATTATCCTGCATTTTCTACATAGCTCACAAAGCTAAAGATGTGGTTTTTAGTGAGGTATCTAATCCAGCAGAAATAGAGACATTAAATGCAGTAGTTAAACAATGTACTACAATGAAGAGTTCAAAACTGTACTTTGCAAATATTATTTGTACAAGTCAGTTGCATATTTTTGTTTGAATATTACAGCCAATGGATTTTGTTGCAGCATCTCAAGCTGAGGAACTGCACCTGGAAGGTGTCCATGTAGTACTTTGGCTCTTGGCTTTTCAGCAGTTGACACTGAAGTTACTGCTTTGTGCTGCATCATCAGTACAGCAGCCTGCTGCCAACAGAGCAGGGAGCAGCTCTGGCTGCTGACCTCCTTCCTTGGATTGTCCTACCCAGGAGTTTCTTAGCTAGGCAGGAAGTCAGTAGCTGTCAAGTGCTGCTCAGCTGAGCTGGTAGAATAATCAGAGGCCAGGAAAGTAACTTCATTCAAGCTGATGTTCTGAACCTTTGCTCCTTGTTTATGAGATTCTGCTTACTTTTAGAAATATATTGTTTCCTGTGCATCAGCTGTGAAAAAAAGGAGTAGTCATTACTGACTTGATTTGTGCCCAGAGGTGAGAACTTGACTTTAGTGTGGTCAGCATTTTGGAGCTGCTGACTTTGCGTTTTAAAGGCTGTTGAACATCAGAAGCAAAAAGGCTTTTTTCCCCCTCAAAGCAGCAGGCATTATTCAGTCAGGTTCACTCTGTAGGCAGCATTTTAGAAAAACATTTGCCAAAGGATATGGAATTAATCGAGACACAGTTGCATTTACTGAAGGTACTAGTTCTGTGAATATATTCTACTAGAAAAAAATAACTCACCTCTGGTGATATTTGTGTTCCAAGAGTTTCATCTGACATATATTACCCATCTGACATGAGGTAGATGATTTAAAAAAAACCCAAAAGCTGGAGGGGAATTGTTTCTCTCTCTCCAGGATGCCAACTGCTAAATAAAGATAAATGCTTTCTGAGGATTTTTAGTTGCAATAATTAGAATGTCCAGAATATGGAACAAGAGGTATGTTTAAGACCATTTGTGTGGATATGTTTTGAGTTGTTGGTGCTGTTCAGCCCTTCAAAGTTTTTGGGTTGAAAGTACAAATGATCTAGTAAAATACTAGTGGAGTACTTCCAATGAAAATATCCCAGGGACAAGCAGTGACTGTTGCAGAGGACTTCCTCATAAGGTAGATGTGCACAAAACCTTGTTTAAATTGAGAAGATGCCCAGCCAGGTACTCATAACTCTTTGGGTTTTTTTCCTGAAGGAATTATGGTTCTGCTATTTATGCCCAGCAAGAAGCCCTGGAGTTTGGCTGCCAGCAGGTTTTGTGGCTCTATGGAGAAGATCACCAAATAACTGAAGTTGGAACAATGAATCTGTTTCTCTACTGGATCAATGAAGATGGAGGTATGGTAACGTAAAGCTTGAAAACTTTAACAGAGTAGACAGTTGGGACCGTAATCCACAAAATTATTATTAGAATGCAGATCATAATCTTTTTAATGAAGACGATTTAACACAGGAAATGCCTATTCTCTTCTGAAAATTACTGGTGACTGTTAGTTGTGAGAGAGGAGATTCTGGAGCAGCTGTGAGTGCTGCCTGCTGATAACAGACTAAACTGCTGGGCTAGTCCACATGCTCAGAAGGGCAGAGCTTAGCCATGTACAAGGTCACACATCAGCTTTGGTGTCAGCAGGATGTTTGATTTCCAAGGAGGAACTGTTGGCTCAGAAGCAGTGCAGACGTGTAGCTTTGAGTATGAGTGGCTCCCATCATCACTTGCTGACAAGTCAAATATTCCTGAACCATATCCAACAGCATTTCAACATCCAATTGATGATGAACTCTGTTTCTTTTGAAGAATTTGAAGTTCTGTCCAGTGGTGGCAGGGAGAGAGAAATGTATCGGTCAGTGCCCCGTATCACTAATGCTCAAAAGATGCTTTCAAGACATATTATCATTCTTGAACCTATTTTTACTTCTTCCTACCCACAGTCATCTCTGAGCAAGCTACATGCTGATTAGAAAACTGTCTAGTTAATGGGCAGCCAACTACTTAGGCATCTCAAAACCACCCATTAGGAATGCAAGTATTCAGTGCTTGAGATGTGGTAGCTGTACCTGATAACTGGTTTGGAAGTCTACCGACAAGTGAATAAAAGGATACCTCATGACTTTGATGAATGTTGGCTCTCCATGAAATTGAAGTGTTCCTGCATTTTTGCATGGCAGCAGATGCAGGGGGTCAGGCTGATTTCATCATAGTGCCATGGGTACCTTTGAAAACCGTCAGCTGCAGAAAACAGGCAGTGTTTTGTGGGGATAGCAGTGTGCTTTAGACAATGTAGTGTGATCAGGATCCAGCTACCTGACTCCCATCTCCAGTTTCAGCTTGTTCTTCTGCAGTATCTTTACCATTTCGTAAGACGTATAATACTCCCTCAGTGTTGAATGAGTCTGCAAAGCTTTATGAATGAAGTGATGAATTTTAGACATTTTCTTGTTACAGCAGCATTTGATTTGTCAGTGTAGATAGATGGCCAAATTTATGCCTTGTGGAACTTTACTGGAAAAACATGAAAATAGATTTTGGCTTGTTCTGCCCAGGGAAAGGACACTGAAGCAGGGACATAATTAGAATTCAATGTACTCATTGTACCTAAACCAGGAATATGCTGGAATTATCCAGCTGCAGCACAGTACTGTTCCAAAGATCTGCCAATCACTGTGTTACCAGTGCACTGCTGAATGGTGCTATTGTGAGGTGGCTGTAGCAAACAACTTGTAATTCCTGCCCCCCAAGCAGGCTGTGTGCTGGCAAACCTGTCATTTCACAGGACACGGGCATTATCCTCATGGAGCACTTTGCTGTCTCCCAGGGTGTTGTGTAACCCTTAATTTATGGAATCTTTGGTTGGAAATCACTCATGCTGCCAACGTGTGTCATCACATACCTGCTTGTGGCTTTGCACTGGGATTTAGAATGTGCTTGTCATTGTGTTCTGACACTTCACAAAGGACACTCACTTAGGCTGTGGTTTGGGGTTGTTATGCAAATGCTGCAGCTGAGGGGGATCAAAAAAAGTGAGGCAGAAATTGCAGATCATCATCAAAATAAAATGCCCTTCTTTGTGTGCTCTGAGGTCACTGCCGAGCTTTCTGAACTGCTGTGCTCGGTTTATAACCAGAGGCTCATCCCAGTAAAGCCTGGACTGGAGGACGGCCATGCTTCCATTGGGAGTAGGCTTTCCTTGCAGCCTTTGCTGTTTGTTTTCAGTTACAGCACTGTGACTAAAGGTGACATATTGTCCTGGATGGCAGGAGGAGCCTGAAAAAATACTTTGTAACATCAAGGAGTAGGGAAAAAAAAACCTGCTCAATTTTTGGTAAAATAGCGTGGCTTGCTCTGTACTGTTCTTGTACTCCCACTGCTGCTCTGAGGCTTATAATATGACCAAAACTGGATCCCTGCTGTTGCATAAACACAGGAGTGTGATACTTCATTCATCAAATCCTATTTACAGTTTTTGTTCACTAAGAGAAAAATTTAGTCACCCTACAGTCCCTTCCACCTGCCTCTTCAGAGCACGTAACTATCCCAAGCAGGTCTTGACATTGAAACTCTGTTCCTGTCACAGTGTCTGTTCTTCTGCCTA
The DNA here is from genome assembly GCA_013400515.1 of Erpornis zantholeuca. NCBI lineage: Eukaryota > Metazoa > Chordata > Aves > Passeriformes > Timaliidae > Erpornis > Erpornis zantholeuca. Next base: position 2,337 of record VZTN01025904.1, on the reverse strand, counting down.
GAATATAGGCTTGGCTTTATGGAAAACCTTAAAATTTAAACATATGTCCAATCTGAAGGTTGCTAACTATGAAATCTGTGTGCAGTTTTGAAAAATTCCGTTTCTTCAAAATGATCTGCAACCATTTGGGCTCTACTTCTATCTTTAGTGTTAAGGCATTGTGAGCTGTATTCGGGCATAATTTAATATTTTTGTGCTGCTATAAAAATGGTGATTAATAGTATCCACTTCAAAATTTCACAAATTAAAAACTAAACCTGTAAAAATCAGGTACAATTTAAGGCAAGTTTGTTTAGCATTCTCTAGTTGGAGCATTAGTTGTGCCGCAGAAGTGTCTTGTACAATTACAGTACTAACAAAATCATGATTGTAGCTTCTGTTCTAATAGAGAGCCCCAGCAACAGCATGGAGCGGAGAGCAGCAAATGAATGAGGTGGCAGATAAAGCAAAGGACAAAAAAGTAATTGAGGAAAGCAAATTAACAGACAGACACAAAGATAGTGGTTGCATGAAGGAAGAGTTGAAGAAAAGCCTGAGGGAAATAACAAGAAAGACGCATAACAAACTGGTAAAAGAAGTTAGCTGTTAATGTTAGTGAAAACTGAGTTTTCTGGGTTCTCCTTGATCCAGAAGTTCACTTGGAATTTGTGATCACTTTGGTAATTATATATTTAGGTGAATTTCTCAGTGTTATCACCCCGTGACTAGTACTGAAGGCATCCCATGATTGTAATCTTACCTGCTCTATGTTCGTAAGTACAGGAGTCTAAAAGCTAAAGCTGTGTAATATGGAAGACCTCGTTTTAAACACCTCTTTAAACACTCTGATGGAATTCTGTTGTTGGAGCAAGCCTATACCAGGTTTAACAGGGCACTGGGCAGACAGTACTACTACTATAACAATAACAGGAGTCAGCTGAAGAGAAACCCTGACTTTTCCCTTCAAATGCTTTTTGCAACTATACATTTTAAGGCTTCTAGCCCATCAAAATAATTCAGAAGGCAAATGGAGTCTGTGAGCTCACAGTCTGTTTTTTGGGAGATGGACAAACTGATGTCATATGGAGCCTGGTTTGGCATTAGTTCACAGAGGATGAGCTTTTGGCATGCTGTGTTGGATAGTGTTATCTTCTCTGCCGGATACCAGGGGAGCAGATGTTCCCTGGGTGGCCCCAGGCTGGTAGGCATCATATGTATACTTGACAAAATTCCACAGAGCAGCCTGTGTGGAACATTTTGAGACTTTCATGTCCTGTCTGCTCGGTGCTGTTTGGCGGCTGGTTTGGCCTGGCACGTTTTCAAACTAGCTCAAATCAATTAATATATGTTATTGAGCTTAAACAGGTCCTGGATAAGATCTGTGGCAACATCACCAACAGAGAAGTGTAATCACAGTCTTTGGTATCGAAGTCCACAGTATCTAATGTTTTTTGTTAAAGAAAGGAGTATATTAGATTGTGACTGGGTCAAAAATGCAGAATATCAGGTTTTCAGTGTTTAGAGTCAGGTGAGCCCTGTGGCTCATGGAAAGTTTTAAAGTCCTCTCCTTGTGATAGTTGTGCCAGAATTAGGACCAGACATGCATCACAAGTAGGAATGATGCTAGACAGACTCCAGAAGGGGAATGCTGTTATTCCTGACTGTATGAGAAAGAAGAGATGGGTGCTGTAATTAGAAGTCTGGGATAGGTTGAGGAATGACACTGTGGGCTAGCCAAACCAGAGCAGAACATACCACCTGTTCTAGGATGCCTTTTCTATACGTTTTGGCACGGCAGTTTACACCAATTACTCATGTGAGTATAGCTCCTCATAAAAGGAACATGGGAGCACTGGAAAGTCCAAATTAATAAATTGAGGCGTGGCTGCATTAGAAAGTAACAGGTATTTCCTGAGAGAATGGACAGTGAGTAGCAAGTTCAATGGATTTATCTTCCACTTCTCCTATCTCATCCCAGCTCCCAGTGTCTCCTCTTGCAGAGTGAGGGAGCCCTCTGATATAGTCAGATATAGTCAGGGATATAGTCAGTCTGAAGCTGGCAGGCAGGTTTTGTGCACAGAAAATACCTTGTTGAGTGCTGAAAACAGAATTGAGTAGCTGAGCTCACCCTGCTCTCACAGACCAAGGACAAATACCATGTTTCTCTCTTCTACCCAGCTGCAAGTATTCAAAGGACCTGTAGAAATATTTTAAAGACAGGTTCTCCTTTGAGAAAGGTTCAGTTGGGTCTGGATTCAGTGACCTTTTTGCAACCAGGGAGAAAGGGAACATAAGATATGTATCTTCATGTTTTTATATGACCTAGGTAAAAAATAAACAAAACTCTTAATGGTTTGT
>VZTN01025903.1:496781-526641 GCA_013400515.1 Erpornis zantholeuca | reverse complement strand
GCTCCCCATCACCTTCCTCCAGGACAGACCCCCCCAGAACTGCTGAGAAGAGCTCCCCATCACCTTCCTCCAGGACAGACCCCCCCAGAACTGCTGAGAAGGGCTCCCCATCACCTTCCTCCAGGACAGACCCCCCCAGAACTGCTGGGAAGGGCTCCCCATCACCTTCCTCCAGGACAGACCGCCCCAGCACGGACACACGGGGGCCACTGGAGCCCCTTGGGAGCTCTGCACCCACCGATGGCCCCTGGTGACACTGGTGACCTGCTGCAGCCTCCTGCCGTGCCCTCCCTGGGGACATCCACCCGTCCCTCCCTCTCCTTCCCCCACCAGAATCTTCATTTCACTGCTTTTCCTCTATTTAACATTCCAGTTTCTTCTCCTCATTCCTCATCTTTTCCATTATGGTTCCCACTTCCTTTTTGTTAAAGCTTTCTGACATGGAACTATTTTATTTTTGGGAGCTCAGGGGAGGCCTTGCTTGGCACAGGTTCCCTGGACATCCTCTGCCTGGGCCTGTTTGGGGGGCTGTGGGAGGTGATCCATGTAGGTCCCTTCCAACTGGAAATATTCCATTCCTTTCCATCCAGAAGTGTTTCATTTCTGCAGCCTGCTTAGGATTTGGGGGAATAAAGGGAGAAAAATGGGGCTTTGGGTGGGTCTGATTAAGATTTTTGGAAATCAAGGGGAAATTGGGGGTTTGGGGAATTCTGATTAGGATTTGGGCGAGCAGAACCCCCTGTCCCATTCTCTGGAGGATTCCAGAGGCTCACTGGGCTTTGGGGATGATGAATTGTGTCCACACATGGAATTTTGGCTTCCTGGAGCCACCAGCTGCCCGTGGCACATGAGGACAGTGCCGGTGCCACGTGGCACCGGTGCAGGGTGATGGATTGTCCCTCTGGGGACAGCAGGGAGCATCCCAGCTCCTGCCTCGGTGGCACTGAGGGCTGTCACTTGGAGACCATCAGCGGAGTGTGAAGTTCACCTCTGCGAGGAGAGAAAGCGACTGGGAACGGAAAACTGAGGCTGAAGGAGGGATTTTCCTGAGGAAAACATGCAGGATCCAGCCATGGCCTCCAGCCCCATCCTGCCTGGTGCTCCAGTGGAAGGATGGATGGCAAGGTGCTGCATCCCCGATCCAGAATTTCTCCCACAAGGGGCTGGGAAGGAGCTGCACCCCCAGGAATGCTGGCCACAGGCAGAGGTGTCGATCCCATCCCTACAGAACCGAGGCTGGGAGGGCTGGGAGCTGCTGTGGAAAGTTTTATGGTGCTCGAATCAATCAGTGGGAATCCCATAAAAGTCAGTGGGTATAAATGGGTTCCTGGGATAGGTTTTGACATCCAATTGTCTTTTCCATTTCAGTTGTCATAAAGCTCTGCACACCCAGATATACAGCCCGAGCCAGGGTGCACACTCCGAAATCCTGATGTGCAGCCACGTGTGCCACAGCCCCCGGCACACGTGCACGGAGAGGCTCTGGACACACGCATGGAAGAGCCCCCGCCCCTCCCAAGGACCCAGGGATCCATTTCCCCGCCGTTACCCACGGCAGGAGCAGAGGATGGGTGACAGGGGATCGATTTGTGAGGCTGTTCCAAAAAAAACCTCATTTAAAGGAAAACTTAGATGAGCAAGCAAGTCGTACATCATCTCCCTGTAAATCATTTGTCGGGCTCGGGGAGGTGAGCGACAGGGCACGGGGATGGGGGGTGGCTCAGGAGAGAGGGGATGGAGGAGGGTCCCTGCTTGAGACCCCATTTCTGAGGCACGGGGCTGGAGATGGGGGGCCTGGGAGTGGGGGTACCTCCCCATTCCCAGCCCCCCATCCTGGAGCTGGAATCACCAGGAGAAGGTGACTCTGCCCCACTGTAGCACTTCCAGATAAAGAATTAAGGATAATTTCCTTCTGCCCATCTGGCACGCAGGGAAGAGATGTGCAGGAATGAAACCCCTGGCTCCGGAGTCTCCTTTTCCTCCTCCTTCCCCATCTTGGGCTGTTTGGAAATGAGAGTTAAAGAAGGTGGAAGGGCTGGGAGGAAGAGGAGGGACTGTGCGGTTCAAGGCATCCCTGGCATCCCACACCGAAGACCTGGAACCTCTGGGGTTCCACGCCGGAGACCTGGCATCCCTGGGGTCCTGTGTTGGAATCCTGCCATCCCTGGGGTCCCACACCAGAGTCCTGTCATCATTGAGGTCCCAGGCTGGAGCCCCATCATCCTTGGGGTCCCCTGCCAGCTGGCCCAAGCGCTCCTCAGCCAATAACTCACACCCAAGCCTCTGCCTCCCTTCCAAATCCATCTCTCCGGAGAGCAGGAACGCGCCGACAGGGATTTATCCCCTCCCCGGGGCGGGCGACTCCGTGCGAGCAGATGCCACTTTGTGTCACCGCCTGATTTCTCTCCCCTCGATTCGCAGCTCATCATCAGCTCGGGCGGTGACCGCTCCCCTAAATCACCGCCCCTGCTCGCCGCTGGCATTGATGCTGCGATTTTTCTCCTCTCCCAACAGCCACCCGCTGGCTGCGGCCCCGCAGGGACCCCGCGGAGGGAGGGCAGGGACAGCGGAGCTCCCGGCTGACCCTTATTCCGTGGGGGAATTGGAAAAGGAGGTGCCCAGGCACGCACATCCCAGCGGGAAGCAGCGGGGTCCTGCTCAGCAAGGCTCGGCATCCAAACCCGCGGCTCTCCCCGGCCCCGCGGATGAGCCGGCGCTTGTTCCCCGGCTTGGCACCGGCTGCAGCCCGGCAGCTCCTGCCAGGCTCTGCCTCCCTGGCAAACAGCAGCTTCCTTCTGGCTGCTGTCAGGGCTGAGAATTCCGGAGAGCATCCAGGCTGCTGGCAGGGCTGGGGCAGCGGCGCCGGGAGCTCCTTTGGCAAAAGGGCCCTAAATGCTCACATCGGGTGTCCCCTGGGCGCTGGGAGGGGCCGTGGCTGTCACCGCGGAGTGCAGATTTGGCGGTGGATGATGCTCAGCCCGTGCCACGCTCGTGGTGGCTTTTGCGATGAAGTGATGAAGCAGAGGACGCCGGTGTCCCACTGGGGCTCGGCCAGGTCTGCTCCCGCCCCACGGGAGCTGCAGGGAGGGAAAGGAGAGTTGCAGGGATCCTGCGCCAGAGCCCAGTATCCCTGCTCCAGCCTGAGCCTGGGCTGCAGCCAGAGGAGGCTGGAGGTGGATAAAGCTCATCTCCTCCAGCATATGGAGCTCGGAGCGAGCTGTCCCCAGGCAGCGGCGGGGCGTGCACGAGAAGCTGTCCCCTGAGCCCACGGCCCTGCCAGAACCTGCCCACATCCACACGCTCCTGTCCCCTGCCAGGACCCATCACCGCCGGCTGCCTGGGGAGGGACGTGGGCACTGATCCGTGCGGGCCTCGGCTCCTGGCACCCGCGGACAAGGACGTGGCACAGCCCCACAGCCCCGGGGAGGGAGAGCTTGCTGCGGTGCAGGACGGAGCTGGAGATCTCCGTGACCTCTAAAGGGAGAAATGGACGCCGTGAGCCCCCAGAGCGAGGCAGTGGGGACGGGCAGCTGGTGCCCCGTGCCCCCTGTGCCACGGCCAGGCCATGAGGACACACATCCCTGGGCACTGGGGACAGTGGGACTGATTTAAATCCATTTTAAATGCCAGTCCCTCTCTGTGAGTCCCTGTCTCGTGTGACATTAGACTGTGGCATTGCCAGGGCTGGATCCACGAGGCGCTGACCGAGCAGGATGAGATCCTGTGCCATGTCCAGCCCCAGGAATCAGGCTGAGCATCAGAGGGCCTGGGTCCTTCTGCACCTCCTGAGGTGCCAATGCACCCCTCCCCCTGCCACCAGCTCCTGCAGACCCCTCACCCCGTGTGTCCCCAACCCCTGGGAGCTGTGGCCCCCAACACCCCTCACAGCACCCCAGGATTCTCCCTGCCACCCACCGTCAGAGCCGGGGCCATGCTGGCAGAGGCTCCCCGGTGCAATGGCAGTAACAAGCTTCCGTTAAATAATTGAATTCCTCAAATCGTTCCCTTTTCCCTCCGGTTTTGGTACACATTTGTCACCATGCCATTAGGCAGACGCTTTGCTCGCACTTCATTTATTCATAAGCGCGGCCGTGACAATGACAGCGGAGCTGAGCACAGCCGCTGGCACCGGGGCACGGCTGGCCTGGCACTGCCAGGTCTCACAGTGGCACCAGGATGGTGACAGCAGCAGGGTCACAGCAGAGGATGAGAGCTCTGTGCATGCCGCTTGTCACAGCTTCCCCATTTTGGGGGACAGATGGGGGCACTCGGCTCTGTGCCCCCTGCACCCCATCTCCTGCAGTGGCTTCGGGGTGGTGGCAGCGCTGAGCGGTGCAAGAACCACCCCAGGAGTGCCCAGAGCTGGAGCTGCCTCTGCTTCCCACGTCTGGTGTGTCCAGGAGAAGGACCAGGGGAGGGATTAAAGGTAAATCCAGCCTTGCTCCTGCTTGGCAGAGCCACAGAGCCACCACAAGCTCCTGCACCAGTGCCAGGAGCCAGGCGGATGGGAAAAGCCATTAAAGGTCATCAGGGAGCAGCAATCCCTTGGTGCTGGATGTCACCAAACTCACGTGCAGCCAGGGACCAGCACCAGGACATCAGCATGTGCCCATCCCACGGCAAACTGCTGGTGCTGCTGCCACGATGGGGATGGCCAAGGCAGCTCTGGGGTGGCCACAGATCTGTACTCCTGGCCCTGGGCTCCTATTGGAGTCCCCAAGGGACAGAGCACCCTGAGGGTGCCAAGCCAGAACCCCTGATCCAGGTGGAGCACCACAGGTCCATCCGTGCCATGCATGGTGCCACCTCCTTGGGCTGGGGGTTGTAGGGATGTGGCTCACCTTGCAGGAGCTCTGCTCAGCTAATTGCAGTAATTAGCCCGTAATGAAGCAATTATTTGAGGACACGGTGCCATGTGTTCCTGTGGGGCGGGGGTGGGGGGACGCAGTCTCAGAGCGGCACGGTGGCAGCGGGCACAGGCCATGTGTGCCCGGGGGACAAGGACACTGCACAAAACCCCAGGGGACATGGGGGCTCAGCATTTTCTCCATGGGTTTTTCTCCAGGATTCCTGTTCCTCCATGACTCTGATTAAAGGGAGAGGGCAGAGCCCAGGGTGGGACCCCGCGGTGGTGGCAGGGAGGTGCTGGGGTGGATGGAGCTGGGATGGATGGAGCTGGGATGGATGGAGCTGGGATGGATGGAGTTGGCATGGATGGAGCTGGGGTGGATGGAGCTGGGGTGGATGGAGCTGGGGTGGATGGAGCCGTGCTGGCTGGAGCTGCACGGACACGTTGCTCCCGAGGCCTGTGCCGGAGCTGGAGCCAGGGAGTGCTGGAGCCAGGCGAGGGGAGGCCGCCAGCTGGCCAGCTCCACACTGGATCAGTGCCCGGCTGTCTCTGCTTGCATGGAAGTGGCCAAGTTAACTCCCCGTGCATAGAGAGGGGCCGGGAGCTGTGGAGCAAAGACATCTCCAACCTTGGGGTGCTGCCCACGGCCGGGGTGCCCATGCCAGTGACACCCTGAGGGCAAACCCCGCGGTCCCAGGGACACGAGCCAGGGAATCACTTCTCTGCAGGGCTCCTGGAGCAGTGGGGGCAGAGCTGGAGGTGTAGGAACATCGGGATTCTCCTTGGGGCCTGCCTGACCCCTCCCCACTCACACCAACCCCACCAGAGCAGCCAGCAATGAGGATTTCCCTAATTTCACCCACACACCGAAGAAATAAGGCTTATCCCAGCTCTGGTGAGGGACACAAGGAACCTCCAACGGCATCACATCCACCAGAGCACCAGGACCCCCCCAGCCCCTCCATGGCACCGGGAGCACCAACCAGGAGCTCCCTGGCTGTGCTGGGCTTGTGGCAGCAGAGCTCCCGGCGCGGAGCGTGCCTGACAGGAACCGTGGCTCGGCGGGGAAGGAGCAGACGGGAGGGAAATAAAAGCAAATTACATCAGTGCTGGCATGGGCGGCCATCCCGGAGAGCTATTTCGGGAAGGGCCAGGCCGGCTGCGGGGATAAGCACTTGCAGATGTTGTTTGGAGCGCTTCCGCCGGGGAAGGGACACTGCCAGCGCGGGGACACGGGGCAGGACGGGGTGGGGGTCCCTCCTCTGCCCACCCCCGTGGCGAGGGGATCCCTGGGTGGTGCTGGATGCCTGGATCCCATCCTTGGACCACGGCAGGGATCCCCAGAACTGCGTCCAGTGCCACAAACACCAGGACAGCCCAGGTGCTGCTGCGTGGGGGGACACGAGGTGCCCTGTGGTGGCATCTCAAGGTGATTGGCAAGGGCAAGGAAAGAGAAACCTGGCCGTTGCCATGGTTACCACCTAACATCCTCCAGCGCGGGCTCCAAGCGGTAACGCCGGTGCTGCATTGCCAGGATGGGCTGTGGCAGGGAAGGAAGGGATGGATGGCTCCCGCTTGTGCTGTTTGCTTTTGGGGAAAACTGAGGCTGCCCCGCAGCAAGAAGCAGTCAGAGCTCAGCCCAGACCCGGCTGGGGCGGGGGCTTCATGCACAATCACCCCCCAAACGCTCCCAAATCCTGCTCAGGATCCGAGCCCACGCAGGGATCCGGCCTCGGCTCCAGCTGCCGCGGGCTGGAGCCTGGCTCAGAGCTGGGATCTGATCCCAGGTCTCCATCAGCCTCCGCGTTACCCTCAAACCAAAGGAAACAGCAGCTCGGGGTGGAGCGGAGTCAAATGAACAACGTGGCAGATGTTTCTCCTCTCCCCAGCTCCCCATTTGCTATGTGGGACGCGGTGCTGGCGGGTCCCCGTCCCTGCTGCCCCCCGTGTCACCGAGGGTGGGCACCACGGTGACAGGTGGCATTTGCCAGCTGCCCTGGCCACTGCGGGGAACCAGCACGGCCACCACGACAGGCGGGGGTAGCCCATTTGTGAGCTGCTGCCAGATGTTCCTCTGCAAAATAATTTGATGGAAAAACAGGGAAGGGAGAACATTTTTCCAGCAACATATTGCTTTCATATTAAAAAAAAAACCAAGAAATAATGTCAGAGGAAGGAAAGCAGTGCCCAAATTTATCCCTCTCCCGTGCACAAGCAGGGTCAGTGATGCTGGGCTCATCCTTCAGGTGTGTTGGAATCCCAGTTCCAGGCTCCACAGCCCCAGGGACTATCCCGAGGAGCCCGAGGGTGCTTGGCCAGGCGCTGCGTGGGCTGGTGACGCTGCGCAGTCACAGCCGTGCCGAGGTGACAGACCGACCCACGGCTGACACCCAGGATTTATTGCCTGGACAGGCAGCCAGGGCCCTGCGCAGCCTCCGAGGAGGAGCCAAGCACAGCGCGGTCCCTGCGTGACCCCAGCAGCCTCCCCCCGATCCTGGCTCAGTGGGGAATGTGGGTGCCCTGGCAGCCCCAGGGGACACTGATCCCCACCAGGATCCCTGTGTCAACCCCACGTCACCTCAGGGAGCCCCAGGAAAGGCAGAAAGCCCTAAAATCAGGCCGAGGGGATGAGGATGGGTTTTCCCACAGGGTTTGGTGTTCCCAGACACATTCCTGCCTCCGTGACGCTGGCTGGAAGTGGGGATGGCATGGAGAGCAGAGAAAGACACAACACCGGTGACCAGCTCCAGCCACAGGGCCATTGGCACACTCTGAATCCCCATTCCTTTTCTCTTCCCCATCTCCATCTCATTTCCCTTCCCCTTCCTCATTCCCATTTTTTCCCTCGTGCCCATTCCCCATTCCCTTCCCCTTCCCCATCCCTTACCACACCTCTTTTCCCATCCTCATCCTCATCTCCATCTCATCCTCATCTCCACTTCATCCTCATCTCCATCCCATCCCATCCCATCCCCATCCCCATCCCATCCTCATCCCCATCCCATCCCATCCCATCCCATCCCATCCCATCATCCCCACCATAATCCAGGCTCACCACCACGCTGCTCCCACCATCCAGCAGCTCCAAACTGGGACCAGGTGGGTCAGGCTGGAGAAGGAGCAGAGGCAAGGCATGGACACCAAAAGCCATCACGGTCCCCAAGGAGAAAAAAGATTCCCAGGGAGAGGAGGGGGAAGAAGAAGAAAAAAGGGAAAAAAAAAAAGTTCAATCAGCTTTGTAAAGGGCACAATTTACAAAATCCATTCCATATTTTACTAGGCTGGGATTTAGGGATTAGTCTGTAATACTTAGGTGGCTTTTTGTAATAAAACCCTGAGCTGCAGCAGCCTTGGGAAAGGAGAAGGTGGCAGGAGTCTCCTCTCCATCCCGTGCTCATTTTCCTGGAGTTTCCTCCTTTTTCTTTCTTTTTTTTTTTTTTTTCTTTTTTTTTTTTATCTCGGCAGCCCCGTTAATCTGGGCTTTATCTGCCTATGGAGGAGGCCTGAGCTCTTTATTGGATTTTTGGCAAGAATAAATGATTTCGTTTGGGATATTAGGGAGACGATTCCGTGGGATTACGCCACCTCATAAACAGAACAGTGGGGATCAATTCCTCGCCGTGGGAATGCGCCTGTGTCTACACACCAACACAGGTACGGGACAGATATGGCACAGATATGGCACAGATAGGGCACAGATAGGGCACAGATATGGCACAGATACAGACATTATGTCCAGCCCTGGCCCCATGGGCAGCCCCAGAATCAAACGAAAACCATCCAGGAGACGAGGCCTTCTCACCAGGCAGGAACATCCCTGGGACAGAGCAGGGCTGGAAGGTGACAGTGCCTCCCCCTCTCAGGAGGATCCTAAACCCACACCAAAGTTCTCCATCTCCTCGGCACCAAACCTCAACAGGGAAAGGAGCAGCTCCAGCCTCCCCCCCAGCTCAGCCCCACACCAGGAGTGGGGACAGGGTCCCCTCCTCAGCGCAGTGCTGGTGCCACGGCGGTGTCCCCGCAGTGCTGCGGCAGGGGGTGGGCAGAGCTTTGGGTGCAGAAGCAGAGTGGTTGTCAAGTCTCCTAATTAAGGAAATCCTTTGGGGAATGCGGATCCCTCGGCTGCCGGGGGCTCTGTGGGAGCACGGCCCAGCCGAGGACCTTGGGGACGGGGGTTTCACCGAGAAGCCACCACTGTCCCTGCTCCCACATCTCCCCCAGCCCCACCAGCGATGCAGGCAGGGCCCTGCAGCCCCCAGCCCTCCCTGCAGCTGCGAGACCTGGCCACTCCTTGGCATTGCATCATGGAAAAGGCATCTCTCCTCCATTGGATCCCACCATACGAGGGAGAAATCTAAGGGAAAAGCAAGGCAGGAGAGCCCCTCGGTCACGGCTGCCCCGAGAGGTTCATCAATAATGCACAAACTCAGGGCCAGGGAGGGCTTTTCCCAGTTAATTCCACGCACGGGGAATGCCCGCGGCCACAGCAGCACAGCTCCCTGCTCCCGGGAAATTCCTGCCTGCAGGACTGACACGTTTATTATTTCTCCCCTAATTATGTTATTGTGAGTGTTTGTCGGGAAGCTCCCCGGGAGTCACAGCCCCACACAGGGCTCCCAGGCAGGAGCCAGCTCTGGAACGCTGACGGAGAGGGATTTGCTTGGGAAAGTAGGTCAGGATGGGACCTGTGGCCTCCGTGGTGAGGCCTGGAGCTGAGAGTCACTCCAGCTGCTGCACTGTGTCCTGGGATGGGAATGGGACTGGGAATGGGATTAGGATGAGAATGGGGTGGGGATGGGGATGGGGATGGGGATGGGGATGGGAATTGGAATGGGACTGGAAATGGGAATGGGATGAGAATGGGGTGGGGATGGAAATGGGGATGGGAATGGGATAAGGATGGGATGAGATGGCAATGGGAATGGCATAAAGATGAGGTGGGAATGGGATGAGATGGGAATGGGAAAGGGGGTGGGATGGGGTTGGGATGGGGATGGAAACAGGGATAGGATGGAGATGGGCATGGGAAAGGGCATGGGGTTGGGATGAAGATAGTGTGGGAATGGGAATCGGTTTGGAATGGGATGAGGTGGGGATGGGATGGCGATGAGGATGAGGATGAGGTTGTCCTGGGGATGGGCACAGGGACAGAGGGACAGGGATGGGGCCAGGGCAGCGCGTGCCGTGTGTGTGGCTATTGAAGACGTCGTTCCAGAGCCGCTGGATAATTGCAGCGCTGCCGCCCTGAGCCGAGCAGATGAGCCGGGCGACAGCTCCCAATTATTGCAGCGCAGCGGGAGAAAGGGAAAGAAAGGAAGAGAAGAAAAGCACAATTATCGGGGCCTCGGCGGCGGCGCCGCACACGGCTGCAATTTCCAGGCGCAGCCCCGCTCCCAGCGCGTGACACTTCCCTTGATTTTTAAACGGGCACTTTTCCATCTCTGCCTCCCGTCCTTCATCCCACAGACACCAGGACGGGCTCCCAAATCCCCCCAGTGCTCCCTGAGCATCCCTGGCGCCGGCTCAGCCTGGTGGGTACCACACCACCACCCATCCGTTTGGAGACTCCCACTCCCATCTCATTCTCCCACCTTTCCCTCCCGGAGCTGCTCCCGGCTCCGGAGTCGCAGCCCTGTATATTAAAAAAGGTCAGATTTCAGCTCTTGTGAGGCAGCAGAAACCAGAGCAGCGTGAAGAGCTCCTGGTTCTTGGGGGATCGGGGACTGGGGGCGCGGGGGGGTCCCGGCGCTGGGTCCGCTCCCCACCGCGGGGGATGGGCGGGGCTGTGCCGATCCCGCATTGTCACTCCGTAATTGACAATTAAATTTAATTGCACCTCTGAGAAATAACAGCGTGCGCTGGGTTAATGGGCCTGTCTGGAGCGGGGCGGGTTCCTCCCGCTCCGTGAGGTGGAGCAGGGGTGACATCCACGACGTGGTGGCACCGTGTGCCAGGATGGGGTGGCTCCGGGGACCCCAGCACGGGAGTTGACCTCGGCATAGGGACATGCACCATCAGCAGCAGCAAACCCATCCCAGGGCACATCCTGGACACTTTTCCTGAGAATCCAGCAGCATCCAGAGGAAACAACACCACAGGCGCCATGCAGCACAGCTCAGTTATTTATCTCCATAAAAACCACGGAGCGCGGAGCTGCCCAGCCGGCTTTACCTGTTCCCATCCCCGCTCTTTTTCCCTCTTTTTTTTTTTGGTTTAATTTTCTTTGAAGCAACATCACAGCTGTCTCCCGAATTTGCTGCCTGCTTTATGAACCTTTGGATGCAATCACCAGCGGCTCTCAAGGTTTCTGCTGCAATTAGAGAGATTTTCCAGGGTGAGGATCACCTGCTCGGTGGGAGCCGAGGTGGTCGGAGTCTCGGCAATCCCAGAAATCCACATTTTGGATAACCGGCTCAGCACCTCCCTGGCAGCCTCCACATCCCCATGCTTTCACACCTCTCTCTTTCTCTAATTAAAGATAATCACCTGCAATTTCTTAATTAGCTGGCTGATTTTTGCCCTCTGATCCCGTACTCGTTGCACTCCCTTGGGACTGGATGAGCTTGGAGCACCCAGGAGCACCTGCACCCACCCGTCGGGGTCACACAGCACCCAGGTGTCCCCAGGCAGGGACAGCTTGGGTGGCCAACCCTCCGTGTCCCCTTCACCACCGGGTGCTCACAGACCTCACCCCAGTGTGGCCCTCAAGGGGACAGGAGCATCCTGGTCCCCTCTGGCTGCCCAGAGAGCCACAAGTGCCACAGTGGTGGGACACACCCTGATGTGGTGTGGGCACATGTGCCAGGGCTGTGGGGACACCCTGGAGTGCAGGGACTCATCCTGGAGGTCCCCAGAGTGCTCCAGAGTGACACGAGGCTGTGCAGAGACATCCTCAGCATCCAAGGATTCCCACAGCACTTCCCGGGGTTCTGACCCTCAGCGTGGCACCATGACATCGTGGCCCTGCTCCGAGGGATGGCACAGAGGTGGCAGGGCCACTGCCAGCGCCGGGGATGGGTGACCCAGGCTGATGGACACAGCACAGGAGCGCGGCAGGGAACCAGGCCAAAGCTCGGCCGCTCTCTCCCTCCCAGTGATCATCGCCCTCATTAAAACCCAGCTAATTATTATTCGGGCTCATTAGCAATTATAAACTCCAGCGCTGGCACTTCATTAAAAAAATGACAAGTTCGCACTTAATTATGTTCCCCAGCAGCTCCAACGGGTGGGAGCGTTCGCCCTCCTGACCCCTGCCCGTGCCAGCGCCGGCGCCGGTACCCACAGCCAGAACCAGTGCCAGTGCCCAAACCAGTACCCAGAGTGGTGCCCAAACCAGCACCCACAGAGTGCCAGAACCAGTGCCAGTGCCCAAACCAGTACCCACAGCAGTGCCAGAACCAGTGCCGGTGCCCAAACCAGTACCCAGAGTGGTGCCCAAACCAGTGCCAGTGCCCAAACCAGTGTCAGCACCCAAAACGGTGCCAGCACCCACACCAGGACCAGTCCCCAAACCGGAGCCAGCACCCAAACCAGTGCCAGCACGCTGCATCCCGGCACTGGGCAGCCTCTCCGGAGCAGCACATGGCACACAGGACGTGGCACATGGCACACGGCAAAGGACACACGGCACACGGCACCCGGAGCTGGCAGGCAGCACCTTCCCGCTCCCTGATGGATAATTGGCCACTAAATCCCTCTGGGGGAGAAACGGTTGGGAAAAAATTACAGCTGCGGAACCAGCTCTCCAAAATTATATCACCTTCTCTGACAGGATAATTGCTCCTTTTCCCTGAGATTTAGTACGGATCTCACATCCTTAAACAGTTGGGTGTTATTTTAAGGGCTCCCAGCGTTTTTCTCTCCTCTCCTCCTCTCACCGGGACCCGCGGCACAGGGGGGGTGGGAGGTGGGGACGCGGGTCCCGGGAGGTGACGGAGGGGAGGACACGCCTGTGGCACCCGGAGGAGAGGTGGGGATGATCCCGCTGCGGGTGGCAGCGGAGCTGTGCCTTGTTGTCCCCGCGCTCTAATGGCCACATCAATATTATCTCGACTCCACGTTAGCCTGTGACAGGTGAATTAATGACACGGAACCAGGAGGGACACGCGGGGACACACAGGCAGGGGTCTGCTCAGGACAGGCAGAGCCCACCCCGGGGGTATTTGAGGGAGCAAAGCCTTTTGCTAGACCCAGGACTCGGAGTGGTTTCAGCCCTGGGCACCAGGACTCCCCCTTCTGAGAGCCCCCGCGATATTTTGGGGTTCCCAAAGAAATCTCTCCCTCCCTCTGGCTCCCATCCAGCCTCCCAGCCTCCAGGCCCGTGGCGGTGAGTGATAAATGAGCCCGAGCCCTCGGTGTCACGGCGCTGCCACCGGCCGAGCCCCATCCATCATCACCGTCCCGCTGCCGCCTGCCACCTGCGCCCGGAGCGGGGACCGTGACCCTCACCAGGGGCGCTCGGGGGGGACCCCAGCAGCGCCAGCCCCCGCCACAGCCCAGGATGCTCATTAGGGCTCCCCACGCCAGCCCTGTGCCACGGCGAGAGCCACAGCCATCCCCAACACCCCGGCGGCAGCTGGTGGCCGGCACACGGGAGCAGCTGGGGAGCGAGCGGAGCGTGCCCGGGAGCAGATCCCGGGAATCGCCATCCTCCGGCACCCCACACCTGCCCCGCGCTGCCGCCAGCCCGCTGCCAGCCCAGGGACCCCCGTGTCACCCTGCTGTCCCCCCGGCAGCGAGCCCGTGCCAGCCGCGCGGGGCGAGGAGCAGCCGTCCTTGTCACTCCGCGCGCTGCTTGGAAAACAAACCCCCATTAAAGCGTTCGGGGATTACAGCCAAGCAAGATCGAGTTCGTCAGGAGCCAGGGAGCATGAAAAGACAGCTCAGCGAGAGGATTTCTGCCTGCAAGCCCTGGTCGGGAGCATCACTTTGGGAGCTGCTGCCCGGTTACGTCCCCGTGTCACCCAGCGCGGGGACTGGCACCCTCCGGCAAAGTTTGGCTTTTGCCAGGCTGCACCGAGCCCCAAGGTGGCACCGGCTGTGCCAAAGGGACATCCCTGCCAGCCCCACGCCGGGGAGCAGGGCTGCAAGTCTGTAAATATATTATTTATTCTCTCTATTACCCTCCTCCATTATTCATTGTTTAATCCGCTGCTATTCTATTATTAACTCTCCCAAGCGCTTCGGCGCTGCTCTGACATGAAAGAGGCACCGCGAAATTCCGCATCCCGCGGTCCCCGCACCGCCATGAGGCGGGAGAGGGACCAGGAGCACCCGCAGTCAACATTCCACTGGTTTTTCCTTGGGTTTGGAGCACGGCCCTGCCAAAAAAAACCCCTCACCTCCCTCAGCCGTGATGGAGGGATGGATGGAGCAATGAGAGGTGCCTGCTCCAGAGGGGAATTTGGGGTTCTGGGGAGCAGGGGAGCAGGGAGCATTCTCCCGCAGCGTGGCGGTGAGGGTTCCCCACATTCCTGCTTTCAGTGGCTCCAATTAAATTACGCATCGGGAGTTTAAAGAGCCTTTGGGGCTCGGAGGGAGCTGGTGGGGTTTTGTAGCAGGGCCTGGTGCCCAGCTCGGGCTCAGAAATTTCATCCCAGGATGATCAGAGTGCTCCTAATTCCTCCCATTTTTGAGATGTAGGAAGCAGCTCCTGCCCTGGCACCTGGGCACTGCGGTGCCCGGCGGAGCAGGCTCAGTTCTGCTGCCTCATTCCTCCTCAGATTGCTCCAGGATTAGTTTTTGGGGTGATTTTCAACAAAGGCAATGAAGGTGAGGCATGGAGGATCCTGAGCCCGCTGCCAGGATGGATTTCCACCAAAAGCCAGGGTGATCCCAGTGAGAACTGGGAATGCCTCCAGGTCCCCCAGGGATGCAGTGGGGAAGAGGCTGGAGGAAACAGTGCAGTGTCCCCCCCACAGTGTCCCTGGCCAACCCAGGCCCCCCCAAAGCCCTGAGGACTCTGCTCCTGTCACACCTCCCTGTGTCACACGCTGTCACCAAACCTGCCCCCAGCGCCGCGCCCCCGGAGGGAGGGAGAGGAGGCACTTTAATCTCAATCAATTAGAAATAAGGCAGCCTTAACGACAGGGCAATAAAAGAACACTTTAATTTTAGAGCTAATTAAATATCAACAATTGGAATGCAGCAACAGACAGTTAACCTGGAGTATCCCATTATTTATAAGGAATATAATGCATTGACTGGGGGGTGAAGTGAGTTGTAGTCATTTTAATATCAGCTGTCACAGTCTAACTGTTCTCTTTTGTCTCACTCCAGCACAATCATCTCCCCGGCTTCCTCCGGGACCATTCCCACTTCTCTGCTCGACAGAAGATTAATTAAGCCCAGGTCCCCGCAGAGGACGGGTGCGTGTGCTCCTGTCCCCGCTCCGGTGACACCGGGGCTCCGCCGGCGCAGCCGAGCGAGGCCGTGCCTCCAGCCCCGGGGCTCGCTGGAATTGCAACCTCCGACCGAGCGACAACGCTCCGGAGCTGGGAATTATTGATGGGGAGCGTTCGAGGCTCCGCCGGGCACCCCACGGCTGCGGTGGCTCCGCGCACGGGCACAGCCATGGTCCCAGGGGGTGCGGGTGCCACCCCAGCGCCCCAAAACCTGCAGCAAATCACTCTGCTCCCCTCGCGGCCACAATTCCCAGGCCCCCTGCTCCAGGGAGAGGAGCCTCTGGATCTGCAGGAATACCCTGGGGGCTCTCCTGGGGCACCCCAGCATCGCCACAGAGCTCTGAGTCCCTCTCCAAGCCAGGAAGGGATGCTGTGGCCCTTGTGCCACCCCCCTCTTGTCCCCATCCCAGCCCCTCCAGAGTGTTCCTGCACCAGGCTGGGGTTTGGGCAGCGCAGGAAAGATTGGAATTCTCCTCACCTTTCCATCCTCTCGCCCTGTGAGGCACCAGCGTGGTCTAGGGGAAAGTGCTGTCCCTGCCACCCCGGGGGCATCCAGTGCCACCAATCCCTGCCCCTCCTGTACTCCACGGGGTCACACCGAGGGAATTATTCCTACCTCTGAGCGATAAATTGACTTTCCCTGCCCATTTTCCAAGCTGCCAGTCCAGCTCTGGCCTCACCATTCCCTGAAGGAACCACAAGGCTGCAAAGAGCCCCACGGAGCAGCTCCAGAGGGAAGGGATCCATGAGGATCAGCGAGTCCAGCTCCTGGGTATCTGCCCTGCCCTGGGCTGCCAGCATTGCCCTGGGACCCCAATTCCTGGGAGAGGGGAGGAAAAGGGGAACTGGGAGGTGCAGTGGAAGGGAGAGGTGTCAAGGGAGGGAAAATGTTTTGGCTCTCGGTCTCCAGGTTTTTGTCACAGGTTGGAGATGCTGGGTTTCAAAGCAAAACGCCAGTGTGAGACAAGGAGCCGGGGAATTGTCCTGGGGAAATGTCAAAAAGAAGAACTTCCAGAGGGAAATGTCTCGCTGCTCCCATCCCCACAGCCTGGAGCCTTCCCGCTGCTGGCAGTGCCACCCGAGGGGGCCGGGGAAGGGCAGGGGGAGGGAGGGAGGACAAAGCCCCCATCCCTTCATCCGCAGCGTTTCCATGGGAGCTCTCACAACCCTCATTACTGGAAAAATAATCCCAGCCCTTTTTCCACCTGCCAAGGCGGCAGAGGGGCTGCTGTGAGAGGGAAGTTCCGTGGGATTTCATTAGTGTTATTATTGTTATTATTTAATTCTCAAGGTCATGGGATTTAGGCCTGAGCCTACCTATTATCCAACCTCACCAAATAAATGATGGATTCCCATTCCTGCCTCCAGCCGTGGCTATTACGGTTGCTAAAAACGTTTTCTGCTCATAAAAAAAAAAAAAAAAAAAGGGAGAGGAAAGAAAAAAAAAAGGGGGAAGAGAAAGAGCAAAAGGAAAACTGCAATAGGAGCCAGGGAAATGATGGATTGCGGGAGATAATCCATCTTGTCAGCCCAGGACTACATAACCTTGATGTCAGCGGGTATTTTTCTCTGCCTGAGTCTCCGGCTGCGTGCGGGAAAGAGAGGAACAGGGATGCTCCCACCACACCTCGGGAAAACCGCCGGGATTTGGGGGTTCGCCCTCATTCCCGCGTCCCAGGTGGGGAGGGGGAATGCGAATGCCCAGCCCGGGGTCCCCAGGAGATGTGGTGGGCAGCGGGGCACAGCAGGGGACAGCGGGGGACCATCCCCAGGCACGTCCTGGCAGCAGAATTTCCCTCCCCTCCGCCTGTTTTTGTCCCCAGCCGGTCCCTACTGCCCCCCCCTCCCCTCCCCCCCCCCGCCACTCCCCCTTCTCGGCGTCTCCGCCGTTTTTATCCGACGCTGCCCGTGAAAATTGGTGTGAAATAAAAAAAGGCCTCTGTGCCCAGAGATGAAATCAATTGATTTGGCAGGGTCGCCTGTGGACACCTCCGAGCAGCTCTTCCAATTTGCAGGACAGGCGCCGGCGCGGAGCAGCTCCTTCCCTTTCTTCTCCTCCGTCTCCCGTTCCTCCGCCCCGGTTTGGTTTTTATTTTTTCTTCTTTCCTTCTGTCTTTCCAATTTCCCTTTGATGTCCCCGTTATTTCTGCTTTCCATTTAATGGAAATCAGCCCTGGGTGTGCTGCACACGCAGCCTCTCGTCGGAGGCGGCTCAGGGTGTGCTGGATCCCGGGGTGCAGGGGGACAGGGAGGGTTTGGGGGATCCCGAGGGGCTGGCGAGGAGCATCCCAGTGCTGTGGGTTCCTGGTCTGGCTCCGTAGGTGGGCTCAGAGCTGGGGAGGGTCTCCTGAGCTCAGAGCAGCCCCATGTGAGGCAGGGAGCAGGGGCAGGAGTTGCTGCTCCTGGAAGCAGTCCTGTCCCAGGCTCTGCTCCATCCCTCCTCTGCCTCCTCCCTTCTTCCATCCACATCTCCATCTCTTCATCTTCATCTTCATCTTCATCTTCATCTTCATCTTCATCTTCATCTTCATCTTCATCTTCATCTTCATCTTCATCTTCATCCTCCTTCCATTTCTCTCCCTTCTTCATCTCCATCCTCATCCTATCTCTATCCCTCCATCTCCCTCCCCTCATCTCCATCCCATCCCACCCAAGACCACACTGGAGGACACCAGAAATGGAGCCAGAGGGGTGTCAAACCACCTCTCCCATCCTTCCCGTGCCCCGATGAACGTTCAGCCCCAGACCAGCCACACACACCCCCCAAAACCCAGGGAAAATCCCAGTGCTGGGATGAGAAGAGCCGGCGCCACAGGAGAAGCACCTGGGCAGCTTTGAGCCCCCGTTGTGATGATTCTCCATTGCTTAATAGATCTTCCTCACCTCAGGCCCCTCCAGGATGGGCATGGAGGTGCCAATTCCTGGGGGATCCCTATGGATCCTCGCTGGAAGGGCCGGGCAGGGGGTCCCACACTGCAGGAGCTGCCTCAGCCCCACAACCACAGGCCCAGCTCTTCCCAGAAGTTGCCCCTGACACATCTTCCCTTCATTAGAGCTTCAAGGCAGATGTGACACTAATCAGGAAAACCTTGATATTCTGCAGGAGCCTTAAGCCCTGAAAGGGAAGGGGGGAAAAAAATCCCACGCTCGCTTCGCAGCGCTTTCATTGCGCTTTGAGGTTAATGGAAGGCTAATTTGAAAGGACTCAGTTAATGAGAAAGCTAAAAATATTCCTCCGGTGCAGCCCCTTCCTCCGTGCGCCCAGCTCCGCGCCGGCGGCTGCGGGTGATGCTCCCTGAGCCCAGAGACGCCGTGTCCCTCACCTGACCCCCGTCCCCACCCCATTGTGATGGAGAGGTGTGGTGTCTCGGTAGCATCTCCAGGAAGGGACGTGTCCCTGCATGGCTGAGGTCACACCGGGGCCCCCCGGGAAGGGATGGGTGGGAGTGGGAGACTCCTGCAGGAGTCTGAAGTTCCAAGGACTTTGGGGTGGGATGGGGGGACAGGGATGGGGACACCTGGGGCTGGCAGCCACAGCTTTACCCCCACAGGAAGGAGTGAGGTTAATAAAGCTCCTCCATCCTCCGGGTGCTTGGATGGACTCATCCCTCTTCCTGCACATCCACCCATTTCCAGGGTGGATCCACATTGCCCGGAGCAGCCAGTGATGCTCCTGCAGGAAGCGACTGGTTTTAGTGGGAAGGATGGAAACTCCAGGGCATTTTCCAGCTGTGGAAGGGTCGGGGCTGGCTCTGCTTCATCCCTGCCTCTTCCTCACGTGGCCATGGCAGCCAGACTCCAGCTTTCCGTCAGGGAGACTGGAGCAGCTCCAGGCTTGGCAGGGGCCAGTGCGGGGCTGGCGGGGGCACATCCCACATCCCCAGGAGCTGTCGCCTTCCCGGCGCTCCCAGCTCGCACGCAGCCACTCGGGATGTGGTTTAATTAGGGAATGAACTGCACGGAAAATCACTCCTTCGAGCGCCTCCCATCCCAGGCTCGTGGCCCTGCTCCAAACCAGCGGAAAATCACCCAACTCTGAGGACAATTCCTGGAGATTTTCCGGAGCTGCTGGTTGGGATCAGCAGCCGTGGCCGCGTGGGGACTGAGGATGGCACCGAGTGCTGGGAATGCTGCCAGTGCCATCCCAAAAGGAGCTGCATTCCCTGCATCCCGAACTTAAACCTCTGGAAAGGGAAGTCTGAGGGAGCCTTGGGACTTGCCCAAGCAGCACTGGGATGTGGGAATCACCCTGGGACCCCCGGGAAAAGCTGTGTCATGCTGGGAAATGCTGGGACATGCTGGGGATACGCCAGGAATTCCCTGTCCATGCCAGCAGAGATCTGGGATCACGGGGATGGATGTGCCCCAAGGCTGGGCTTTGCCTGGGATCTCCTCGAGCATCCAGGAGGGGAGTCCTCATCCTGGGGAAACCTTATCCCAGGGAATCCTTATCCTGAGTGTTGGGGGCTGTGAATGATGAGGGAGGAATCCATGAGCAATTACATCCTAGTTAATTAAGGATGATGGATAGAGGAGACTGGGTGACTCCGTGTAGTGGTGAAGGACCTCGCTCCTGCCACAGTCAAAGTGATTTGGTGCTTCTGAGGAGAGAGGGAGGAAAAAAAGAGGAAGAGGAGGGGGGAAAAAAGGGGAAAGGAGGGGAAAAAAAGAGGAAAAGGATGGGGAGAAAAAGAGCGAAAGGAGGAAAAGAAATAAGGGGAATATTAAAGAGAAAACTTCGTAAATTTGCATCCTTGGAGGGACCCCAGGATGGGAAGGGAAAGGGAGGGAAGGGCACTCTCAGTGCTCCATCCGAGTTCATTCCCTGTCTGTGATCCCTGGCTTTTAGCAGCTCAGGGAAGACAACATATTAAGAAAATTATATTTTTTTTTAAAAAATTGCCAGATTCTCTCTAATTTTGCGATGAAATGAGTTGGAGTGCGAGGAACAGCGCGATAATTCATCCTGAAGATGTTGGGCACCTGGCCAGGAGGATCCTCTTCCTGCAGAGAGGAAATTTCATTAAAAAATGGTTTATTGTACCTTTTTTTTTTTCTTTTTTAGCAGTTGTTATTTTAACCCAGAGGCCATAAAGTTCTGAGCAGCAAAAGCCTCCCCAAACTTCCCACCACGTGAGCTCCTTCCAACGACCAGGCAAACACTTGACCCCTCCACTTCCCTTTCCCATTCCAATCTTTTAATCCAGAATTATTTTATCACCCACTACCACAAAAAAAAAAAAAAAAAAAAAGGAAAAAAAAGAAAGAAAGTGCCTAAGTAGTCATTTATTAACAGTTATAAGTATCATTAGGTAGAAAGATGTGGTAAAATATAGATTAGAGCGGGAAGAGCAGAGGATCCGAGTGCCATTTTTCCTGCTCAGCGTTGTCATTACACATCCCGGCGTGCCGGATCACAGCCATGATTAGTGGCATCAAATGACTCCTGAAAAATGATTATGTGCCATTAAAACCATCAGTCTGCCTGAAACCAGCACAAACAAATGGCCGTGCTGGGCATGAGGCAGCAGCTCCGGGGCTGGGGGATGTGACGGGAATCCCGGAGCCGCGGCGGGCAGGGCGGGATGAGCCTGGGGCGAGGGCATGGGAATCCCAGCAGGGTGAGGGCATGGGAATCCCAGCAGGGTGACACCCAGGGAGTGACAGCCAGGGGTCCTGGGATGGCGGCTGGGGGGGATCCCATGGGAAATGGCTCCCAACCCTGCAGGGTGTGGGTGTGGGGGTGGCCCTGCTCCAGCTTCCTCTTTCCCTTTTAGCAGCTGCAATTCCAGGGTGTGGCCCAGGCACTCCCTCACCCTGGGAAGGACCTCCCTGCAAGGACGGTGGCGTCAGCTGCAGCCCCCAAACCATTATCCCAACCCAGAGCTCCCAAATCCCCACCACCCCAACACAGCACCCCAGATCCATCACTCCAGCTCCATCACCCCAACCCATGACCCAAACCCCAGTTCTACAACCCAAGCCAATCACCCTCACCCTTCATCCCAACTCATCATCCCAGCTCCATATTCCCTCCCCTTCCCTTCCCATCCTGGGGTCCCTCCAAGGATGTAAATTTACAGAGTTTTCTCCTTTTTATTCCCCTTTTTTTTTATCTCCTTTCACTCTTTTTCTACCCATCCTTTTCCTCTTTTTCTCCCTTCCTTTCCTTTTTTCCCCCTCCTCTTCCTCTTTTTTCCCGCCCAATCCTTCATCCCAAACCTGTCATCCCAAGTCCATCACCCCCGCTCCATAACCCAACCAATGACCCCAACCCTTCATCCCAAACCCATCACCCCAAAACCATCACCCCCTTTCCATAACCCAGGAAATTACCCCAACCCTTCATCCCAAACCCATCATCCCAAACCCATCACCCCAAAACCATCACCCCCTTTCCATAACCCAGCAAATTACCCTAACCCTTCATCCCAAACCTATCACCCCAAAGCCACCACCCCACCCCAACCCTGTGCCCGCGCCGTGCCAGCCTCTTCCAGCCCTTGGCTCGCTGCTGTTTCCGCTTTCCGAGGACATAAATCCAGTTAGTCTGTCCAAGGAAGTGAAATCCAAATGTCACATCTGCCGAGACGGCTCAATCGAGGGTATTGATTGTCACGGAGAATATTCGCACTTCATTCACCTACTTAGTCCCTTCCCCCAGGCACACAGGAATTCATCAAACCTTGTCACACCACATAATAATACTTGTTCCCAGGTGTTGTCGCAGCAGCTCAGACTTTCTCCAGCCTTCCTGGGCAAGCAGGAATTTAGGGAAGAAAGGATTTGCCAGCAGAATAAATGTGGTGGCGCTGAGATGTGAGTTAACCCTGTGGCAGACAGGGGAGGACTCGACCCCCTCTGAGTGCCCATGCTGAGGCGGCTCAGGCTTTGCTTTCCATTCCTTGGGATTTTTGGTGGAAGGAATGAAATGAACTTGGGGAGTAAAGGCATTTTCCCTTTGTTTGGAGCCTTTTACTGATGTGCCTCCCCTGCCTTTGAGCCTTTTGGAGCAGAGCAGGGACGTGGCTGCTCCCCTTCTCCAGAGGGGAACTGGGCAGGGAAGGAGACACAACAGGGAAGAAGGTTTGGAGGAGAAGGAAAGGTTGGATGAGGAGAGTGGCTCAGGGAGGTCCCTGCAGCGCTCCTGGGGCTGCAGAGGCTGCAAAACCTCATTGGGGTGAGCAGGATGCTGGTGGGGTGAGCCTGGACCCCAAAAGGGACCTGCAGAAAGAGGCAGGGTCACGCTGGCACATCTGGTGCCATTGTCCCCAGGCCCTGAGCTCTTCCATGTGTCCTCTGTCCCTGCACCACGTGGGTGGTGCAGTCACCAGCCCTCGCCTTCTGGTTGAGATAAATTGGAAGCAGGAGCTGCTGCCCCTGAGCCACGTTTATTATTCATATTATTTGTGCGCTGATCTGATTCCGTGTAATGATTTAATCTGTTAATGGCCCCTGATTCAATCGCTCCTCTCCCGTTAATCTCCTCCTGCCATTTGCACCTGATTTCCTGATTTTTCTGACGGTGTTTTGGCAGCTGAGGGCCGGGTTTGCAGCTTTCCATGGGCACGGTGCCACGGCAGGTCACCCAGGGGCCGTGACAGACTCTGGAGAGGATGGATGGGAGGGGTGAGGAAGAGGAAGAGGCAGCAGATCCCTCCCAAGGGAAGCCTCTCAGGGCTGCCCAACCCTGGGGATCCAGAGGGCATCAGGGCAGGTCCCAGCTCCATCACCATCCCTGGACACCACGGGACACAAAGGTGCCCCAGGGTGTAGGTGATGGATGGGGGAAGCTCTTCTCTTCCTGGGAAAGCTCCTGACATGGCAGCATAAATCTTATCCCAGTGAGAGGGAGATGGTGGTCCCTGCATCCCATCCCAGTGACAGGGACCAGTGATCCCAGTGATCCTGGTCCCTGCATCCCATCCCATCTCAGGAATGGGGTGATGTTGGTCCCTACATCCCATCCCAGTGATGGGGAGATCCTGGTCCCTACATCCCATCCCATCCCATCCCATCCCATCCCATCCCATCCCATCCCATCCCAGTGATAGGGTTATCCTGGTCCCTGCATCCCATCCCAGTGACAGGGATCAGTGATCCCAGTGATCCCGGTCCCTGCCTCCCATCCCAGTGGCACGGCGGTGCTCGTCCCCTGCCTGTGACATTGCCATTCGCCCCTGGCGCTGCCAGGCTCCCCGGGCTGATTTATGGAAGCACGGGGATGCAATCAAGGCCCCGGCCCCCGAGGACGCGCGCATTCGGACCGGGAGCACGCGGCGGGCGCGGCGGCTGAATGCCAATGGGAAGCGGGGCCGGGGCCGTGGCAGGTCCCCGCCGGGAAGATGGATCTCTGCACCTGTGCCCGAGAGTGCTCCAAGCAGGGCTGGAGGAGCGGGATGCGCTCCTGCTAATGGGAACGTGGTGTCAGGAGAGGGGACGCGCTGCATCCATAACGCCGGTGACAAACGCCGCCCCTCCGGGAAGGAGCCCCCGAGGCAAAGCAAAAATCTCCCTGCGAAGACGACAACGAGTGTGGCGAGTGACAGGATTTGTCACCGGTTCCTGGGAACGCGCCAGAGCCGCGGAGCCTTTGCCTTCGCCTCTGGGGAGCCCTGGGCACCCCGCTCTGCCCTTCTCCCATCCCAGCCCTCCAGCCCCGAGCAGCGATTCCCGGCGGCGATTCCTGGTCCGGGCTGGCTCCTCTCGCCTGACGTGAGCTGATTTTGGGAGGCAGTGGGTGGCGAGGGAGTACAGCTGCCGCTAAGTTATCCAAACGATTTATCTTAAGATTCATCCAGAATTCATGGCGCGGGAGCCTGGGCCGTGTCGGCCGTTAATATTCATGCGGATTTGGAGCAGCGTTAATCACCGGCGCTGACAATTGGCACTTCCCTTAATTGCCCGTGCAGCCGGCTCTGCCCGCCGTGTGCCCCCCCCCTCCGCCCCCCCGGGATGGGTGCAGGGTCACAGAATGTCCCCGCCTGGCTTTGTGTCCCCGTGTTGGTGTGGCACTGGGGGCTGCTCCCCAATTCCCTGCTCTGAGCATCCCCAGCGCCCCAGGGTGAGCATCGCTGCACACACAGCAGAGCTCAGGGGCCTGCAGCATCCCCGGGGGCTGTCCCTGTCCTCCAGTGGCACATCCCAACGCTGGGACACGGATCTGGATCCCGGTGGAGCTGTGCCCTCGCTGCCGCCGTCCCCGTGGCTGGCGGAGCGTCCCCAGGGTGACATTGCTGCGCCCACGGCAGAGCTCAGGGGCCTGGATCCTGGGACATCCACCCGCGGGGCTGTCCCCACCCTCCCATGGCTGATTCCACTGCGGGGACACGGATCCGGATCCCGGTGGAGCTGTGTCCTCTCTGCCGCCGTCCCCGTGGCTGACGGAGCATCCTCAGCACCCCGGGGTGGGCACCGCCGCACCCCCTGGAGCGGCTCCCACCCGCCCTGGGGGATCATTCCCAATCCTCCCGCGGCACATCCCGGCTCGGAGACACGGATCCGGAGCCCAGCGGAGCTGTGGCCTGGCTGCCAACCCGCCGGCTGCCGCCGTCGCCGTGGCTGGCGTTACCTGTCACCGCTGTCACTCCGCTCCCATCCAGCCAGCTGCCACGGCGCGGCCCTGGAATACCAATGAGGATCCGGGAGCTGCAGCGCACGGGGCCCCCTCGCCGGGCGGCACAACCGGGACCCCCGGGGATGGGGGACAGCGTGTGCCACGGGCAGCGAGCTGCCGAGACCCCCGGAGCTGGTGGCAGCCAGCGAGGTGGGACACTGAGCTGTCACCGGCACGTGCGGCCTCCGTGTCCCCTGGCAGGACCAGCGGTGACACAGCCGTGGGGACACCTCTGAGGTCACTTCCATCCTCTTGGTGTCGTGCACCCCAAAACCAAGGCCGGGCAGCAGCACACGGGGCTGGGACACCCTGATCCCATCTGTCCCCCTGCAGAGCCAAAGAAACCCCAAGAAAACCCTCAAAACTCCCCCAAACCCTGGTCCCCCCTCTCGCCGCTGCGGCTCTGGGCGGGTTTCAGCTGTCCTCACGGCGTAATTGTCCTAATTAGATCGACAGATTTTGATGAAGGTTTCACAAGGAAAAAGAAAGCAGGGAGGCAGGAGGAGATAATGGAATCGCAGATGACATTCCCATCACCCAGCCTCTCCCACAGCCGCTGCTGCAGCCCGGTCGGAAAATTATGCGTAAGGGGGGAGGAAAATTACCATAATCTTCCTCTGCAGGATGACACCAAATTCGGCTGGAGACGAGAGGGGTGACAGGGAACTGCTCTGTCCTCACCCGGCAGTGCCACCACGGATGTCACCCCTCGGTGCCACACACTGCCCATTCTGTGTCCTGTGGTGCCAGCACCCACCGGGACCCTGGGCTGGGCCCTCTGGGGTTTGCCTACCCATGGCACCCCCTCCTTCAGCACCCATGGGTGGGGGTCTCCCTGCACCCCATCAGGTCCTGGATGCGTCAGGTGTCATGGCTGGGTCACTATCAGTGACGCCCTGTGGGTTTGGGGACATCGGGAGGACGTGTGAGGGACACTTTGGGACAGGACACAGCGCCTCACATGCCAGCCTGTGCCACCAGCCAGGGCACATCCCCTTTGAGAGGGAGAGGGGTTGGCATTGGGGTGTCACCCCCCAGCTCCAGCCTCTCCCGGCCCCCCCAAAACACCCGGAGGCAAAGCAGGAGCCGCTCCCCATCCAGATGCTGCTCCCGTCTGGGTGCCCTGCCCGGGCAGGATCCAGCCCAACCCATCCCTAGTTAAAAAATATATCTGTATTCCAGAGCTCCAAACAGTTCCCAATGCCTGTGGGAAAACTTCCAGCCCAGTTTTCCTTCTCTTCCCAGCTCCAACCACACTGCGATGCCAACACCGAGCTCAACTCCCCCCTCAGACCTTCCCCCAGCTCTGTGCTCCCCCTTCCCCAAATTTTCTGCCTCTTCCCAGGGCATTTCCATGAAAACAGGCGCTTTTTTTTCTTGGGATTCAGCTCTGCCTTCCCCTGCCTGTTCCCCCCTCAAGGCGCCTGCCTTTGTCCTCCACAAACACAGAACAAAAGGGGAAGAGACGGAGAAAATATGACAGAGCCTCCAAATGGGCTGGTTTGGGCCCCAAATTGCCCATGAAGCTGCGGATGCTCCGTGCGAGCCAGGCTGATGGATGAGGCCGGGGGAGCTGCCTTAGGAGCGGATTGATCAGCTCCCGGCAGCGCTGCCAGGGCCCCGCGTGGAGATCTGAGCAAGGAGGAAAATGAGAGCAAAAGGGGAAAAAGAAGGAAATAGGGAGAGGCTGGGGAGAGATTCCTGTCCCTGGTAATGATAAATGCTCCCAGCGCACAGCAGAGAGGGCAATCTGCCTTTTCCCTCCGCGCTGGGAGGGAGAAACTCTGTAATGTGGGGGAGAAATCAATTCCTGCTGCAGTTTGTGCCCTGAACAGGGAATTTCTGCTGAACGTGTCCTGTCTTGTCTCCTGTTCCCTCTGCCAGCTCCCACCTCTGTCTCCCAGCACAATTGCTGTTCCAAAGGACACAGGGGCTGGGAGAACAAACCAGAGGCTGGATGGTGACACTGGGAGCGGCGTGGGGACACACTGCTCCCTGTGCACAGCTGGAGCACACGTGTCGGGAAGAATTCGGGAGGAATTCCTTCCTGCAAGGGGTGGTCAGGCATTGGAAGGGGCTGCCCAGGGAGGTTTGGAATCTCTGGAGGTGTCCAGGGAAGGCCTGGAGGTGGCACTCGGTGCTCTGGGCTGGGGACAAGGTGGGCATCGGGCACAGCTTGGGCTCGGTCTTGGAGGTCTTTTCCAAGCTGAATGATCCTGGGAGTCTGTTGGGGAATGGGATGCATGGCTCCACCTGCCACATCCCAGCCGTGTGTCTCGGCCACTCGTGTCCCCACCTGGCACCTCTCAGCCCAAACTGGAGCTCAGCACCCATGGGATGTCCCTGTTCCCGAGGACAGTGACACCTCCCACACTCCAGCCTGTCCCGAAACTGAGAATGGTTTTAAGGACCTTAAAACTCATCGAGTTCCAGCCCTTGCCGTGGGCAGGGACAGCTTCCAGCTTTCCAAATTGCTCCAAGCCACATCCAGCCTGGCCTTTACCTCCCTTCCCTGCTCCCTGGCTCTCCGTGTGACCTCGCTGGGTGAGGAGCACCGGCAGCTGCCACGGGGACCCCCCCTCCATGTCCCACCGGTGCCACCCCAGCCCCAAAGCCCTGTCGAGGTTCCCCATCGTTCGCAGCCCCATTAAGGACAGGCTAATTATGGATAATTGACCCACGGCAGCCCTCGGGTGCCAGAGCTTCCTCTCACTCCAACCTCCGGCTCTCTCCGCCCCGCGATCCAGGGATGGAGCAGAACCGTGACAAAAAAAAAATAAATCCCGTTGGCTTTTTGCTCTGTTTTTTAATGATCATTCCCTGCCGCCCCCCTGGCCCCGCAGCCCCCGATAAGGCGATATCATCCTGTCACCAGCTGTCCCCCCGGGTCCCCAGGGCAGCTAAGGGACAGATCCGGACCTGTGTTGTCCCCACGGCTCCCGAGGGCTCTGCGGGAGGGTCCCCAGGGTCCCCGAGGGGACAGGCAGCACCCGCAGGTCCCGGGGGGGAGGTGCTGGGAAGATGCGATGCGTTGGGGTGGATTTGGGATCTCGTTTTTCCTCCATGTGACTCCACGGACTCCATGGATTCCCAGCTCCCGGAGCCTTTGGAGCTGCTGGAAGAGGAGGAGGAGGAGGAGGAGGAGGAGGAGGAGGAGGAGGAGGAAGAAGGGGGAGGGTCCTCACTGACCTGTCCACCAAACCCCACACCAAGGGGCTTCACAGCACCCCCAAGGCACGCGGTGAAACCCCAGCCCCGCGATCCTTTCACGGCGCTTCCCGAGCAGAATCCGGAGGATTTTTTTAATCTAAAACTGGCAGTCGGCGGGTGAATTAAGGCCGTTAATTGAATTTCCTCCGGCGGCGGAGCCGGGCCGGGGGGAGGCGGCAGGAAACGCATTTGATGTCTTGGAAAAGCTGCGGATTCCGAACGTGGTGGGGTTTGGGGTTGGGATTTTTTTTTATTTTTTTAATTTTCATTTTTTAATTTAAAGTCGATCGTAAAAAG
This sequence comes from Erpornis zantholeuca, assembly GCA_013400515.1. Taxonomy (NCBI): domain Eukaryota; kingdom Metazoa; phylum Chordata; class Aves; order Passeriformes; family Timaliidae; genus Erpornis; species Erpornis zantholeuca. The sequence continues at coordinate 498,266 of VZTN01025903.1, read as the reverse complement.
AGCCCGACTTTGAGGAGCTAATGACTCTCATGAATTATTTTTGTTGATTTAGGCGCCCACTCGGCTTTAAATATTATTAATAAAGGAAAAGTGATTCCATTCCCTGGGAAGGGTGGGAAGGACGCTGCTCCGGGGGTGCAGGGGAGGGGGCACAGGCACCCCCTGACCCACACCCTGCTCCCGTGCTGAGGCCAAGCTGCGTTTTTGGAGAGGAGTGGACTCCGTGGGATGCGAGTGGATGAGGAATTGGTGGGAATGTCACATCCAGAGGGTCGTGGTCAATGGCTCAGAGGCCTGATGGACATCTGGGACCAGCCTCAAGCTCCCTCCCAACCCGAACCTCTCCACGATCCCACAGAAACCCGGGGATTTTGGAGTGCCCGGACGATGCCTCAGCTCCCCTCGGCGCCAGCATTCGGCGCCGGTGCCAAAACGGGCGCTTTTCATGCCAGTTTAGTTTTATTGTTATGCCAAAAGCTTTAATTCGGGGCTGTCGTCCTCCCGCGCCGCTGATTTACGCTGCCAGGGGTTTAATTACACCATTCAGCATTCCTTAAAACATGAAAAACCGCTCAAGTTTGGGAGCAATTAAAAGGCAGTGGAGTAGATCAGCCCATCAGAGAGGAGATAAGTAAATCAAACAATTAAAAAGCTCCTTCGGTGGCGAGGGAGAAGGGTCCCACACCAAAATCATCTCCTGGGTGGGAGCCCTGGGCTGGGAGCTGCGGGTTTCACCCCAGTAACTGGGCTTGGGTGATACTGGGAGTTACTGGGGGGATTGTGACCCCATCCAGCATCCCTTAGGAGCATCCCAGCATCCCCCAAAACCGCCTCAGCCCCGCTTAGAGCTTGGCAGGATGGGGATGGGGACAGAGAAGGCGCAGGGCAGTGACAGGGTGGGGTTCTTGCCCCTCGCCACTCATCCCCAAGGTTTCTGCGCGGAGTTTTGGGGTGGTTGGTACGGCTTTGGGGTTTTCAGCGGGATCGAAGCTCTCTCTTGTGGCAAAACCAGTCCATTACAGCCCTCCTCGGGCTGTCGAGCCCCAGCACCTCCCGGGGCTCCGTGGAGCAGGGCTGAGATGGAATCTTAGCTGGATCATCTCCCCGAGAGATTCTGAGGCTCGGGAAACCGCAAGCAGCCCACCCGGGCAGCCCTGCTCCTCTTTCCCGGCCCTTTCCTCTCCCGGTGGGCTCTGGGAGGTCGGGGGTGCCCAGAATTCGCCCCCAGCCTCCCCCGGCCGCACCGGGGGCTGAGCCCCCGCCAGCTCATCGCACCTCCCGCCGCCACGGTCGCGATCGGGAGATTTTTGTCCCCTGCCCGCGCCGTAGGTATAAAGGCGCGGATGCGGAAGTGCCGCGCTCATTTCCGGTTTGTGCACAGCGGTTGCGGGTGAGCGATGGCGGCCGGGGGGACCCGTGAGGGGCGGAGGGGGAGATCCGCCGCCATCCGCGGCCTCGCCACACCGGGCGGCCCCGGGGCGGGCC
>VZTN01025903.1:477915-489847 GCA_013400515.1 Erpornis zantholeuca | reverse complement strand
TTTTTTTTTTTTTTTTTGTGATTTCTTTTAATTTTTCGCATCCATTATTTTGGAGCTAAGTTGCCCATCAAGAGTAAGTTCAGCCACTTCCTTCTCCCTCCTTATCCCAGGGCAGCAGCCGGGTTCTCCCCTCCTCCCCATCCTTCCATTCCTCCCTCCATCCCATTTTCCTGCCTGGCTTTTGGGATGCAGAGAGCTCAGGGAGCGGGGGGACAAAGGGCCACATTTTGTGCCCAGCCACATTCCAGGAGGATTTTCAGCTCCCACACATTGGGATGCTGGTCCCCATCTCCGTCCCTGGAGCAGTGAAACCCCTCCCAGTCAGGATATGGATCCAGGGATGCTGCCATGGCAGGAATACTGTGCCCCCCTCCTCCAGGGATGACTTTTTTCCATCAGGTGGAAGCTTGGATCCCATCTCACAGACCTGGCAGCTGGCAAGGAGGGGGGGACACAAGGGAGAGGATTAATTTGAGCGCTTCTTCCAGCCTTGAATAGTCTAATTTACCCAGGATTCAGATCCCTGAGGAAAGACTTGCCGAGTTTTAATAACAAACTCAGAATAATCTTCCTTAATGCCTGGCCAGGGTGATCCTCCCCGCTGTGAAATCCTGGAGGAATGTGATCCTGGGGGACTGGAGGGGATCCAGGGCTCGCTGGTACCCCAGGGACAGATTTGGGATGGATTTGCTGCTGGGCTGAAGCTGGGAAGGTGGAGGATGAACCTGGGAAGGGACAGAGCAGAGCTGGATGGTCATGAAGGGTCTTGGTTTGGGGGAGGGGGTCTCAGAGAGGGTCTGACCCTTTCCACGCCCACCCAGTGGATTAATTTGGGATTAATCCACGTGGGAACAGCCCCAGGCGCCTTTGGGGCAGCACGGGGGCTGGGTGGGGGAGTTTTTGGGGTGCTGACCCCCACGTGTCCCCACAGTACTCCCCCAGCATGAGAGCCACGTACCTGGCGGTCACCGATGAGCACGTCCGGCACCGCGGCGACTTCCCGGCCTAGGAGGGGATTCCGCTCGGGAAAACCAAAGACCCCCCCGGAGAACACGCGGTAGGAGACACGGAGGGGGCTGGAGGGACGAGCCTGGAGCCTCCCAGCACCCCCCTCCCCTCGGCAGCCCCCCCAGACCCAAATCCTGCTGCCTTACGGGGTCACAGAGGGGGTCTCCGGTGTCTTCTCCCGTCCCCGCGCCAGCTCGGGAACGTTCTGGAGCACAAGTCCCAGGACACGGCGCTTGTGGGGGCAGGCAGGGGCTCCTGTAGCAATGCAGCACCAACCACTAGTGATCCCCACCCCTTCCCGACACCCCTTCATGGCTGTCCCAGCTCCCCGTGCCCCCCTTGGAGCTGAGGATGTTTTGGCCTTGCTGGTTTTCCTTCGCTTTGCCCCCGGGATTTGGGAGCTGTTGTGGGAGGCACTGGCTCTGTCACAGAGAAGGGGTGGTAGCAGGTTTTTGGGTGGGTTTAGGCTCTTTTTGGCTTCCCAGGGCAGGTGTGGGCTGGGGCAGGCTCCCCTCCTCCTGCAGCCCAGGAGTGGTGACAGATCCCCAGGGAAAGGGACGGGAACTGCCCTGGGGTGGTTGAGGCGCCTGGGAAGGGACAACATGGACCTGCCACCCTGGGAGGCTCATCCAGGGCTCTGGGCTGAAGACCTGGGAGACCAGGATGAGCTGAACTTGGCCCTTTGGGGCTGCCTTTTGGCACAGGGATCCCCAGGAAAGGCCCCTTCCCCCTGGAGCAGGGATGGACCCCCTGCCCCATCCCATCCAGACCCCCAAAGGGTGCCGGCAGGGCAGTGGGTGTCCCCCCACCCAGGGCCAGGACATCCCCCTTACTCTCCCTCTCCATATTCCCCGTGACTAGCATCCCTCCCTTTGGGAAAATCCCGAGGTTTTTTTTTTTTTTTAATCGTTTTGTCTTTTAACGTTTCCATGTAACGGTACTGGTAGAAGAGCTGTTGTAACCGCATGTGAACTAACCAAAGGACTCCGGCTGGGAGCTGGAGTCCGGCTGGATTTGTATGTGCCCTTTTGGGAGGAAAAGATAATAAACACTTGGACTAAATTAATCTCCGCCGCGCAGGTTTTTTTTGGGGGGGAATAATCCGTGTTTGGGGCACCTTTGGCTTGACCTTCCCAACATGGCGGCCGTCACGTGATGTCGCGGGCGCCGCCATTGCGGGGAGGGCGGCACTGTGCTGCGTCACGTGACGGCAGCGCCGGTGTCACGTGGTGGGGAGGTCAAGCTGTTGCCTGGCAACGGCGACGCGTCCCCGGTCAGGCCCCACCGGGAGCGGGACGGGACCAGGCCTCACCGGGGTCCCGGGACCTCCGCGGGGTCCTTTGTCCTTCTGGGTGTTTCATCACTGTGTCCCTGCGGCTCACCTCCGTTTTGAGGCTCCCTGAGGCTACCGCTGCTTTTTTAGGCCCTCTCAGGGTCCTCCCTCCAGAGGATCCCTGCTCACATTTGGGCTTTGCCAAGGTTCCCGTTTCCTTTGGGATTTCCTGGGGCTCCCTGAGGTTCTTGTTCCTTTTTGGGGCTTTCCCAAGGCCCACGCTGTCTTCTGGGGCTCCCAAAAGCCCCCACTCCCTTTTGGGGCCATCCATCTGAGACCCCCCTCCCTTTTTGGGTTCCCCAAGGTTCTCAGTCTTTTTCAGCACCCTCCCTCCCCAGGGTCTCCATTCACATTTGGGTCTTCCCAAGGCTCCCATTCCTTTTTGGGGGCCTTCATCCCTGAAACTTTTGCTCCTTCTTGGAGCTCCCTGAGATCCCTGCTCCCTTCCAGGACCATCTCTCCATCCCTGAGAACCCCACTCCCTTTTGGGATCCTTTCAGATCCCTTTTTTCCTTTCAGAAAAAGAGGCTCCCACTCTCTTTTGAAGCTCTCTCATCCTCCCTGAGGCCTTTGTTTCCTTTTGGGGCTCCCCAGGGCCCTCCATCCCCATTGGAACTCTCCGTCCCTGAGACCCCCACTCCTTTTTGGGGCTCCCTTTGAGGACCCTCCATCCCCAGGCGCCACCACTACTCCTTCCCCATTCCCTCCCACCATGGATATCAAGCTGGAGTTCGTGCGGAAGCGCAGCGAGTTCGGGCGGCCCTGCAGCTTCTCGGACTACCTGGCCGAGGTGACGGCGGACATCCCGCCGGACCCCAGCCTGGCCGACGACTTCATCCCCCAGGACCCCGTGGACTTTGCTTTTCAGGAGGGTCCCATCATGGCCCTGCACGAGGTACGGGGACATTCCAGGGTGTGGAGGGCAGCTGGCCCGAGGGGATGAGGTGTGTCGGGCACCTTGTGGGCTCAGAGCCCTCCGTGCCCCCCTGCCCAGGTGAACACGGAGCGGGTGGAGGTGTGCATCAAGGGCGTGAACCATGTGGAAGGTGGGTGGCCCAAGCACGTCGACCCCAAGAACCCGGAGCTGACCTCCCGCTACCGGGAGGAGGTGGAGAGGGAAGATGTCTACACCAGGACTGTCCAGCGCCTCGGCACCGTAAGACCCTGCCCTGATCCTCCCACCCCAGAGCCCCCCAGAGCCCCCCAGAGCCCCCCAGAGACATGGCTGTGCTGTCCCTGCAGCTGGTGGAGCACTGCATCAGGCAGAACAATGCCATCGACATCTACGAGGAGTATTTTGAGGAGGAAGAGGAGGAAGAGGAGGAAGAAGAGGTTCCCTCAGCCAAAACCATCTGTGTCATCAGGTAGCACAGCTCACCAGGGGTGAGGGAGGGTGCATGGATGGAGGGATGGATGGATCCAGGGGATGAGCAGGAGGTGGAAAAGCTTTAGGAGTTAAACTCCAGTGGGTTTGGGATGGTCCTCGTGCTGTTTGTGGGTGGAGAGCCTTTCTGAGCCCTCCCTGCTCCATCACTCCATCCCTGCCCCTCGCCCTGCCCAGGTGATTTGAGGATGGGAACCAGGGTCAGACTCAGCTCTGAGCATCTCCCGGCGGTGCTTTTGGATTTTTCCTCTTTATTTTTGGTGCCTCAAAGGTTAATTTCCACATCAGGGATGCTTAGGAGTCAGATCCAGTAAGATAACTGGATTTTTAGAAAGGTATGACTGGAAAGATGATGAAGTCATCAGCTCTTCTCCCCCTGCCCGACCTCTGGGAGAATCATTTCCTGCACTCAAGGCTCGAGGGCTGCAGATTGGTTTCACTGTGGTTCCCACAATTCCCTTTGGGAGATGTTCATCCCAGGGACTTACAAACTGACCTGTCTTGGCTGATCTGTCACCCCAAAGGGACCCCAACGTGACCAAGAGGATGGCCACGCACATCTCCTGGCACCCCGATGCCAACAGGGCCATGGCCGTGGCTTACTGCAGCCTGGACTTCCAGGACAGCAGGAAAGACATGAGCTTTGATTCCTACATCTGGGACCTGGGTAAGGGGAAGGGCAAACCCAGCAGTCAATAAGGGAAGCACTTTGTGTCTAAGGGAACAGGATGGGACCCTGGGGAGGGTCAGCAGGGGAGGCTCCTGCTCTGCCCACACAGCGGTGCAGAAACAGGGAGAAATGGGAGCTGGAAGGTGGGAAATAACCACTGAAATCCCATTCCACGGCTCCAGAGCCATGACAGGCAGCAGAGGCTGGAGCCTCAGATGAGGTTCTTGGCGTGGGTCAGTTGGCAGTGAAGGAAGAAAGAGGCAGCAGAAGCTGGGGTGAGACTTCCCTGATCTGTCCAAGCCTGGCTCACACCTGATGCATCTTGGAGTGAAAAGGCCAAGGAAGAAGGGTGGGAATGCAGAAGATTTGTGTACCAGGGTCTGTCCCCAGACCAGCTCCTGGTGACATGGACACCTCATCCAGCACGGCTGTAGCAGGGAGCAGGGTGGGTGCAACAGGGTGGGCTGGGGGTTGCTTTTGGGAGGCTGCCTTCACCCTTTGCTCCTCACTCATCCCTCCTTGGCAGAAAAACCCTACGGCCCAGAGCTAACCCTCAAGCCCTCGTCCCCTTTGGTGACCCTGGAATACAATTCCAAGGACTGGCATCACGTGCTGGGAGGCTGCTACAACGGGCAGATAGGTGAGGGGGGCTTAACTCTGCTCCAGCCTGGCTCCAGCACTGCTGCACTCCCACGAGGTCACAGCACCTGCCAGCGGCAGCACGGGAGAAGCTCCGGGATGTGCCTGGGGATGGGTGTGTGCCCACCTGAGTGGGTACCCAGGGAGGGGAGCACACCACGCCAGGGAGCGGGGAGGGATGGAGGGAGGGATGGATGCATGGATGGATGGATGGATGGATGGATGGATGGATGGATGGATGGATGGATGGATGGATGGATGGATGGATGGATGGATGGATGGATGGAGGATGGATGGATGGATCCAGAGCATGAGCAGGATGGGTGCTGTGCTCCCGCCTCTCCCAGCACCCTGGATGATCTCTGGGCAACACCGGGTGAGGTTTGCTCCCCGTTCCAGCTTGGACAGCAGGGGAAATGTGACAAGGAAAGGAGTTGGATGAGGGCTTTTCTTTTGCTTCCCAGTGTACTGGGACACCAGGAAAGGGGGGCTGCCCGTGGAGATGACCCCCGTGGAGTTCAGCCACAGGGACCCCGTGTACGGAGCATGCTGGCTGCCCTCCCGAACGGGCACCGAGTGCTTCTCAGGCTCCACTGACGGGCAGGTGAGGGGCTGGAAGAGGGGAGGGGGCCAGGGGCTCCTGAGGGGTCCTGAAAGAGCTTCCTGTGCTCACTCTGCCCCTCACCAGCACAAGATCCAGGCCCCCCAGGCTGGCACGAGGCAGCTGCTGGGCTCCAGGCCTGCCAGCACCCTCAGCTGTGCTGGGAGCAGCCCCCACAGCCCCTGCCACCCCTCGTCCCCCCAGGTCCTGTGGTGGGACATCCGCAAGATGTCACAGCCCAGCGAGAAGCTGATCTTGGACATCACCAAGGAAGAGGAGCTGAAGAAGGCTCTGGGTGCCAGCGCCCTGGACTTTGCACCCACCATGGTGAGTGTCCCTGTGCCCACCACCCACAGGCGGGAGAGGGAGCCCAGCAGGGCACAGGGCAGTGCCTGGTCACCCCTGTGGGCACAGCCCAGGGCTGGATGCCCTCAGAAGAATTGGGAGTCGATGTGCTCCAAAAACACAGGGTCCTGCTGGCATTTCAATCCCTGAACCCCCCAGGGGCGGTGGGTCCCAGGGCTCTGGCCACAGCAGGACCCCCACTGCTCCCTACACCATGGGGCGCCCGTCGTGCTGACAGCTTCTCCCTCCTGCTCCCACCCCCAGCCCACCAAATTCCTGGTGGGCACAGAGCAGGGCACCATCATCTCCTGCAACCGCGACTCCAAGACACCGCCCGAGAAAATGGCCCACATCTTCAGAGGCCACCTCGGGGCTGTCTACAGCGTGACCAGGAACCCCTTCTTCCCCAAAGTCTTCCTGTCAGTCGGGGACTGGACTGCTCGCATCTGGACAGAGGAGCTCATGGATTCATCATCAATTTTGGCCACCAAGTAAGTGTCAGGGGGTGTTTACTTGGCCAGAAATCAGCCCCAGGGTGGCAGAGCATGTTCAGGGCAGGTGGCAGTGGGGTCTGGTGAGCTCTGAGTGCTGGGACGGGCTGGTGACTGAGGCAGGGCAGTGCCAGCATGGCTGAGGGGTGGCTCTGCTGGAAGGTACCACACCCCCTACCTGCTGGACTGCTGCTGGAGCCCCGTGAAGCCGGCTGTGTTCTTCACCGCCAAGTCAGACGGGACCCTGGACATCTGGGACTTCCTCTTCCACCAGAAGGAGCCTTCCCTCAGCCTCAAGGTGGGTGCCCAGCACCTCTGGGACCCTCGTGTCACCCCAGGGCTGAGTGTCACCACCCACGTGTGCCCTGTCCCCAGATGTCCAACGATCCCCTGCTCAGCCTGTGCTCGCAGGACAACGGGCGCATCCTTGGCTGTGGCACCAGGCTGGGCATCGTGTCCCTCGTGGAGATCTCGCCAGGGCTCTGCACCATGCGGAAGAACGAGAAGACCCTGACCTCCACAGTATGTGCCAGGTCCCACCCGAGCCCCACGCTCTGCCCTCACAGCACAGGCTCCCCTGTGGCCCCCAGGCCCCTCAGCCCCACATCTCCCCCAGATGTTCGAGCGGGAGGCCAGGCGGGAGAAGGTCCTGCAGGAAAAGCATCGGGAGCGGCTGGTGCGGGAGCAGGAACGGGCGAAGGCCCGGCCAGAGGAGCAGGAGGATCCCCAGGAGGTGTTCCAGAAGGCCAAAGAAGAGTTCTTCTCCATCATCAAGGCAGAGCGGAGGAGGAGGGGCCAGGATGACCTTGAAGAGGTAACGGGGACAGGACAGTCTGGCCACCACGGCAGGGGCCCCACCAAGGGCAAGGGACAGGGACAACCTCTGTCTTTCAGATTGAAGAGGTTGAGGAAGCTGCAGAGCTGGAAGACCAGGAGCTGGAAGACCAGGAGCTGGAAAACCAGGAGGAAAACTAGGAGGATGCCAAGGTCAGTGTGCTCCAGCTGCACCTTCCTTTCCCCTCTGTGCCAGAACTGCTGCAGGGATGAAGCCACTGTCTCCAAGCCAGGCAGTTCTCCTGGGCTCTCTGCCCTCCTGGGCTCTCTGCCCTCCTGGGGTGGCAAATGGGGGTCTCAGCACGACCACGGCTGCTCCCTGGCCTTTGCATCCTGATTTTCTTTGGTGTGAATAAACCAGTGTTTTCCATGTCACATTTCCTCTTTTGTCACAGCAGGGTCGAGCAAAGGGTGGGAAAGTCACATCCTCCTGCTCCTTCCTCGAGCTGGGTCACTCAAAGCCAGTGGCTGAGCAGGGCCGGCCGAGCAGCCTCGGCAGCGCAGGGTGTCCCTGAGTGTCCCCAGCCCATGGAGCCCCAGGGCACAGCAGGATGGCTGCAGGGGGACCCCTCTGGGCCCGCTCACAGCTGGAGAGCTCAGTGTGCCCACAGGAGCAGCCCCCGGGCCGGGTTATCAGTGCTGGGTAAACACAGCCCTGCTGGTAGAACCGGCAGCCACCCCGACTCCTCACCCTCTTTAATTAATCATTAACGAGCTGCCAGCAGCACTGTCACAGCGATGGGGACATCACACAGGTGGTGGCTGCCTGTGGGCTGAGGGGGAGCCCCCCAGCAGGACCCTTCCCCAGGCTCCACTCAAGGGCTGAACCCACCCGTGGGTGAGCGATGCCAGGACACAGGGTTCAGGGGCCATCGCCCCCCCACAGCCCAACCCAGCCCTGGGGGTGCTGCTGTGCCCCTTCCCCACACACTGGGGTCCCATCTGTGCCTCTCCTGAGTGCCCGTGCCAGCCCTGCCAGGGCCGGCTCTCCCCATGCCAAACCCATCCCACACAGGGACCCACATCCCCACAGGGAAACACATCCGTGCTTGGATGAGTTCCGCTGAAAGGAGCTGAGCTGGGGAGCGGCGTCACCCCAAAGATGCCCCACACATCCCACACTCATTTTCTGCTTTATTAGGAAGGGGGTTGGGGGTACCTGGACAGGGATGGGGCAGCTGCCACTGCCAGTGGGGACGGTGCCCCCCACCCCTCCTCCACTGGGGAGGCTGATGGGCCTCTCACCCCCAACCTGGGCAGCTCCGTTTGCCCCTGAGCTGGACCCAGCTGCCCACACAGAGGGACCCCAGGGCTGCTTCATGGGAGGGACGGGCTGTCCCTGTCACCATCCCCACACCCTCTGGGGTCTGTGATGTGCCCGTGGGCTGCACGTTTCCCCTCCTGCACCCTCTGCATGGGTCTGGGGCACTCCCAGCATCCTCCATCCCCAGGGACAGCGACGGGGATGGGACACGGCAGGGGAACACTCGGGGAGGGGTGGGCAGTGCAGAGCACAGTCCTGGAGCCCCCCAGCGAGGGGACCCCCATCTACCTACAGGGCCAAGCGTTCCCCCCACGGGGCCGGGGCCAGCATGGCAGGACCCAGCCGTGCCTCGTTACTTCTTCACCTTGATGAGGGAGTGGTAGACGGGCTTGATGATGATGTGGAGGTGCAGGGAGTTGTCGATGAGGTACTCGGAGGTGCGTTTCTGCAGGTCGGCGTGCGCCAGGAAATCTGCCGCCTCGTCCGAGCTCTGGTGGAAGCTGTAGGCGTGTTTGACCAGCACTCGGCCCTGCTGCCGCACGCCCACCAGCACCGTCTTCTGGAAGCTGACGCCGGCGAAGTCGGGGCTGCTCATGGCCGGGGTGATGACGAGGCGCGGGCGCCCGTCCTCGATGCGCACGGGCTGGATGGCGCCCGCCACCGAGTCCGAGTACACGGGGCGCAGGCTGACGGGCAGCCAGCGCGGCGAGAACAGCACGTTCCAGGTCACCCTCTTGCCGGCGTCGTGGCTGCTGGGCCCCAGCTGGGTCTGGAAGCTGGTGCTGCGGTCGTCCCGCGCGGGGTTGGTGATGACCCACTGGGAGCCCCAGCTGGGCGCGAGGTAGTTGCGGGGCAGGAACATGCTGCAGTTGACGTCGAAGTACTTGGCGAAGTGGAGCGGGGAGGCGGCGTGGAACTGGAAAGCCTGGAAGAGGAGGTCCTGCACCGCGGCTCGGTGCCGCGCCAGCACCGCCGACTGCGCCTGCAGCCGGAACAGCTGGCTGGGAGCGATCATGGGGTAGCGGATGGAGCGCAGCACCCGCTCGGCCACGGGCGCCTCGGGCTGCCGGCGGCTCAGCCAGCCCTCCACGGCGGTGTAGAGCTCCAGCTCGCTGTGCAGCACCAGGTCGGAGCGCTCCAGCAGCAGCAGCAGCAGCTCCACGCTCACCGAGCCCCACTCGGCGCTGCCCAGCACCGCCGACAGGTTCCAGGCCAGGAACTGGAGGCAGCTCTCCTGCAGCGCCGCGTCCCCGACGCGCACGGCGTAGTGGTACCAGCCCACCACGTGGCCCTGGCTCGACTCGCTGGCCAGGTGGGTCCTCATGTATTCAGCCACGCCACGCTGCAGCCCCCAGACCCGGTACTTGCTGGCCAGCTGGTGCATGGGGATGGCCTGGTGCAGCAGGATGGAGACCCCCCCGCAGTACAGGTACCTGGGGCAGAGCACGGGGTGGTGACGCTGGGGACACCCCATCCCTGGCAGCTCAGTTCCCAGGGGAGCAGCCTCTGCCCCTCTGGGCTGCCTTCCTCTGAGTATTCCCACCCCATGGGGTTCCCAGGGGAGCGTTCCCCCTCCTTGGATGCTTCCCTCTGAGTGTCCTCATCCCATGTGACCTCCATGGTCTCCAGGGGAGGATCCTCCCTTCTTGGCTGCATCCCTCTGCAAATCCCCATCTCACTTCGGCCCCACGGTTCCCAGGGGAGCATCCTCCTTCCCAGAGGATGAAGTCCATCAAGTTCCATGAAGTCCTTAGCGGAGCATCCGCCTTCTTTGGCTGCATCCCTCCAGCTACACCCATCCCACAGGATCTCCATGGTCCCCAGGGGAGAATCCTCCCTCCTGGACACATCCCACCCAAAACGTACATCCCTCCCAAAATACACATCCCACGAGGTCCCTGTGGTTCCCAAGGGAAAATAATCCCCCTTCCTTGGCTGCATCCTTCTGGGCATCCCCATCCCGTGGGGTTCCCCGTGCTCCACACGAGAGCTGCATCCTCCTGACCTCCCCATCCCACAGGGTCCCCGCGCACCTGATGAACTTCTCGAAGAGCGCAGCGGTCTCGGGCGGCTCGTGCAGGGTCACAACGCTCTGGTTGCGCAGGAGGCTCTCGAAGACCTCGCTCTGGAGGCTGAGCAGCAGCTGGTGCGTGTGGAACACCTTGGGCTCGTCGGAGGCGGCCGAGCGGACCCGCAGCACCGAGTCGCTGCCGTTGCCGTTCTGCAGCAGCTCCTGCAGCCGCTGCAGCAGCGTCAGCGAGTGGTTGATGGTGGCCGCCGTGGAGTCCCCGCTAAAGTCAGCTTTTTGGGCTGCAGGGAGATGGGACCGTCCCAGAGCTGCACGCCAGCCCCAGGCATTGAGGTGGGGTGGGGTTACTGGGGGGCTGTGCACCTCCTCCCTCCGCTCCCCCAGTGCCAGACGGCTGCTGGTGCCAAGGGGGTGTGGGGGGACAAAGGACATGAGGATATTTGTGTCCCTGAGAGCCACAAAACTGCCTTTCTGCAGCAGAAGGGCTGAGACCACCATGTCCCAGGCCGGGGTGTGCTGGGAAATGGCCGGGTGCCGGCGGCACTGGCTCTCAGCCCGGTCTGCCCGTCCTGATCCCGTCCCCGCTGTGGGCAGAGCGAGCCCCGGGCATTGCCCTGATCCCTCGCATCCCAGATGGGTACACGGGATAACAGAGAGCCCTGGGTGTGGGGAGCCAGGCACTCTCTGCCCCACACCCAGGGATGGGGTCCCAAGCAGCCTGGGGACACCGGCTGCCCCGGTGTCACTGCAGGTCCGTGTGGGATCCCAACAGGGACTGGAGAGGGATCTGGGAATGTGGCACAGGGATCTCCATGCTCCTGTGGGCACTGGGATCCTTCCTTCCTCTCCTCTTCTCCCTCCTGACACCACTCCCACCCGCTCCTCGCAGCATCCTTCCCGCAGGAGGAATTTGGCCCCGTCTGTCTCAAATCCATCTTGCGTCTCAAATCCCGTCTTGCCGACGGATTACCCTTCCCAGCATCGGCTTAAGGCCGGCCGAGCGGGGATGGGGAAGGGGAGCAGACACCCCATACCCCGCGGTGCTGGACTTCTGTGCCCGCGGCACCGAGCCCTTCCTCGGGCACCAGCGAGCACAGCCCGGCTCCAAGAGCGCAGCACATCCCGAAGCCACTTCCACCCCCCGCCGGCACCCCGACGGCAGCCGGAGAGACGCGCTCCCCTCTCCATCAGCCGCCGAGCCGCACCCCGGCACCCGGCGAGGGCAGCGGTACCCACGGCTCCGGGACCCTCTGCGCCTCCCCCCAGCCACGGCCACCCTTACCGGCTCGCACGCTGACGAGGAGGAGGAGGAAGGCGGCGGCACAGCCCCAGCG
>VZTN01025903.1:428987-455696 GCA_013400515.1 Erpornis zantholeuca | reverse complement strand
CGTGTCCCCTCCCGTGTCCCCCTTCCCTTCACGCCGGCCCTGCCCGTGTCCCACAGGAGCAGTTGAACGTCCCCTTTAGCACAACTGGAGTCCTCCCGCTGCCCCTCGACACTCCGGGGACACCGATATTGACATTTCTCCTTTCCCTGGCTGGACCCGGAGGATTCCCCCGGCCTTACCCCCCCAGATCTGCCGGTTGTTGCCGTCCAGCAGCTCAGGTTTCCCGGGAGCAGCCGGAGCCCCGTGTCTCTCTCCCTCCTCCCTCATTACCGGGGCTCAACCACCACCAGTGCAGTGCCCAGTAACACCAGTTGGGCCGGTGCCTGTGTGAATAATTCCCCCTTGGAAGCTCTGATCCGCCCTCCTGAAGGTCTAATTCCATCTCTGAGGTCAGAGCTTTGTCCAAAGGTGTTTTCCTTGGCTCCTGCCAAGAGCTTGGAGCGTTGGAATGATTCCCCCCAGTGCTCGCAGACATCACCCAGAACTGCTCTCCTGGGTGTTCCCAGGCCCTGTGGGAGATGAAAACAGGGAGGGAGGAGTGGGGAAACATCACACTGGGGGCTCAGGGTGGGCTCTGTCCCCCCTCCCTGACTCGGTGTTCCCTCATTCCCAGATTATCCGCGTGCAGTCGCCAGAGGGAGTGAAGAGAATCACGGCCACAAAGAGAGAAACGGTGGCGACGTTCCTCAAAAAGGTACCCCGGGATCCACGGTGCCTTCCCGTGGGGTGGGCAGGGCTCCCCTGGCTCTGTGCCCTGGGGGATCTGTGTTTAACCTCCCTGGCAGCAGCAAGGGACAGCATTCCATGTGGGAAAACACACTTTGGTTGGTGTAGCTCGTGTTGTTCCAGAGGGGAAAATAACAAATTTAAAGAAAAAACTCCCTCAGCTTCTCCACTGGGGTGGGAACTTTGCTGGGATGGGCCCTTCCTAGGTTTCTCCCAAAGAAGTGGCAGCTGGGAAGCAGAAGGGAAGCTGTGGGATGGTCAAGCATCCTGCTCCAGGCAGGATCCAGGCCTGGCTCAGCTGCTGGATTTGGGCTTGGATTATTGTTTGGATGTGCTGTGTGTGCCCCTGGTTTTCCAGCAGGGATTTGGAGAGAGCAAGGCAGGGACTGAGTGAGATCTCCGGAGCCCCTGGGCTCTCCTGGGGAGGATCCCCAGCCCGGGGTGAAGGGAGCTCTGGGGTGGGGCTGGCTCTGCTGTGATGCAGCTGCTCTGTGTTCATTAGCAGTGAGCAGCTCTCTGTTTGTTTCCCTCCTGGAATTCCTCTGGAGCCCTCAGACTGGGGGTTCTTTGCTCCGTGGATTCCCGGAGGGCTGGGCAGGTTCCCTGTCCCTGGGAGAGGGAAGGAAACAGCAGGTGGTGCAAAAATTCCCTTTGTGAGTCACTGGCTTTGTCTGGAGCTGTGGCCCAGACAGCATTCCCTGACAGCATTCCCTGACAGCACTCCCACCTGGCCAGGAAAAACCCTCGTGTTTCTCAGGGCTGCCTCAGGGACACTCCCTGCAGCCTCAGCCAAGGGAAGAGGAGCTTCCAGGAGCTCTGGAGCCTGTGCACAACAAGCTGCTTCTTTCCAGGGCTCAGGTTACCCCATCGGGTTGGAAAACACTTCCTGCCAGGACAAAAGCACCTGGAATTGCCTGTTGATCTGGGGAAGGCTCTGTTCTCTGGCTGAGCTGGAGCAAAGATGTGTTTGGGGTTTTTTCCTGCTGCAGGGGTTTGCTTGGAAGAGAAAAGTGGCAAATTTTCCCACCTGAGGTCTGTGTTTTATCTAAATCCAGGTCTCTCCTACCCATGCTGTGGATTTTGATGCTGGAATGTTCACCCAGGGGCTGGGTTTGGTGTTGAGGGGGCCAGCTGTAATTAGAGAGGTATCAGATTGCTGCTTCCATACCGGGAATTAGCCTGGATCTGCTCCAGTGGTGTTCAAGGAATAAGGGGCTGGAGAATCTTCCCTGTCTCCTGGGGGAAGAGCACTAAAAAGTGTCACTCTGGGTGTGCTCAGGGTGGAGGCAAGTCAGGAATCAGCTCAAACCTGCTGTGAATGTGTCGTGGGATTTGTCTGCCCCCAGAAATGGAATTCTGGGGCCTGAGGAGCAGGAGCTGATCCCTGTGAAAGGGTCCCATTCACAGGGATCGCCCAGTGCTGCAAACAGGAAAAAACTGCTTTTCATGGCTTTGCTCATGTGACAGTTCTTTGTGGCTCATCAGATTTGTCCTGTGGGCAGGATCCTGTCCCTGACTCCGACCAAAGCCACGGGGATTGTTTTTCTTCATAAAAATAAAGGCCTTTCACTTCAGAATTTAGGGCAAAACCTGTCAAATAGACAAACTTTAAACACCACTTCTAAACTGGTGAAGTTCTCGAGTGGCCTAAGGTGCAAATTGTTTTTGCTGGGAAGAGGTGTTGGAGTGATTCCGAGTAAATGAGGCTTGATCTGAGCTGGGAGACTGAGGGGTGAATTCCATGGGAGAGAGGAGAAAAGAGGGGAAAAGCAGACAGAACAGCAGGAGAGGTTGAGTGAAGCAGCTGGGAGGTGGAGCTGGAGGTGAGGGCAAACGATCCGCAGAGGTGGAGGTGGAATTGTGGTCACAGGAGGATGGGAAAGACTTGGTTCAGCTGGAGCAAGAAAACTGGGATAATAGAGAAGTTTCCCCCTCCAGTCATGCAGTGCTTGCCTGACTGTAGCTGAAACTCTGCATTAGTGTTGTGGGAGGCAGAGACAGTTCTGGTTAAAGTTGTTTAAGCTCTTCTTTTAATCCATCCCTTGTTTTTGCAGGTGTTTCCATCTCCGTTATCCCCAGCTCAGGAATGGGGGTGAATTGAGCTGAATTTCTACAGGAGACGTTCCCTGGGACCAGCTCTGGCTCTGAGCCCCTTTCATGGGGCACCTCAGACCTGTTCCCTGTGTTTCAGGTGGCGAAGGAATTTGGGTTCAGGAATAATGGCTTCTCCGTGTACACCAACCGCAACAGGACCGGGGAGATCACGGCGGCGCAGAACAAGTCCCTCAACCTGCTCAAGATCAAGTGAGTCCTCACCAAGAGGGGAGCTCTGCTCCCAGCTTCCAAAACAGGGAAAAAATCCCATCCCAGGAGTCCCCAGCTTCCAGTGTCACTGCGGGGGCCGTGCAGGAATGGGCTCACAGTGACACCGGAGAGGTGCTGGCCGTTCCTCAGGTCACTCCTTGGGGCGTGTTTGCTGTGGGGAGGCTTTATCCTGGATTTCCCTCCCTAATCCCTGCTTTCTCCTCTTTGTCCCAGTCCTGCCTCATCCCCAGTTTCCCTCTCTCATCCCCAGTTCCCCTCGTGTATCCCCATTTTCACCCTTTCATCCCTGCCTTCCCTCCCACATCCCCGCTTTCCCTCCCTCACCCCTCCTTCCCTACCTCATCCCAGCTTTTTCTCCCACATCCTTGTTTTCACTCCTCCATCCCAACTTCCTCCTCCATACTTTTCCCTGAGTTTTGTCTCCTGGTGGAAGGATTTGCATTCATTGCAAATAAAAGCAGGAAGAGGTGGCTCATGGAGCAGCTTCCAGCTGCCACCTGTGCTGCTCTGGGTTAGGTTTTGTGCCACATCCCACACTCTTCCACGGTCCAGGAGCTTGGCTGCCTGCTGGGAAGCACCTCCAGCTTCCTGGGTGTTGTCTCCCCCAGCTCCCACTACCATGTGCTGTTTCCCACCCTGCAGGCACGGGGATATGCTGTTCCTGTATCCCTCCAGCCCGGCTGGCTCCTCCTCAGAGACCATGGACACCTCTGTCTCCCAAAATTCCCGGCCTGGGGGGGCCCCCCAGGTGGTGGAAGATGAGATTGACCAGTACCTGATCAAGCAGGATGGGAAGATTTACCGGAACCGAGACCAGCAGCTGTAAGTGGGGCTGGGTTGTTGTGTCTCACAGGAGCCTGGAATGCCATGGCCCAGCCCAGCAGTCAGGAAATTCCAGTGGGAAGTGCCCTTGGCTCCATCCTGAATGCCCTGGGGACATCCACGAAGGGAAAACAGCCTCCCTGCCATTGTCCTGGGAGGTTCAGTGGAGCCCTGGTGAGCCCAGGGAGGAAGCAGATGCCCAAATCCCAGGGTTTTTGGCAGGAAGGACTCACTCACAGCAGCCATTGTTCTGATGGAGGACTCCCTGGTGCTCGTGGATTTTGTGCTCCTAAAACACGTGGAATTCTCTAGATTGGAATGAACACTGCATTCTTCCTGGGCAGGGATGGATGGGATATTGGGAAGAATTCTTCCTGGGAGGGTGGGCAGGCTCTGGCACAGGGTGCCCAGAGCAGCTGTGGCTGCCCCTGGATCCCTGGCAGTGTCCAAGGCCAGGCTGGACAAGGCTTGGAGCAGCCTGGGACAGTGGGAGGTGTCCCTGCCCACGGCAGGGATGCAGTGGGATGAGCTTTAAGGTCCCTCCCAACCCAAACCATTCCAGGATTTGCTGTCCCAAGCAGGAGCACTCTGTGCCTTTAGATCCAGCCACTCCTCTTAAAGGAAACCACAGAAGTGAAGGGAAGGAGTGAAGGTATGCAATGGCAGAGGTTTGGAAGTGAGACTTGGGTCTCTGCCTGCTCAGTTTCTGGCTTCCCTTCATCACATGCCTGTCTGACCTCTCTGTGGAACCAGGGAGTCCCTTTTGCTCACAAAAATGCACCAAAGTCCAACTTCCCAAAGCTCTTCCATGCAAGAGGCTTAGGGAAACAAAGCTGCTTCTCTTTGTGTAAAAACAACACAACAGTGAGTGAAACCTACCCCAAATCTATTCTAGTGCTGCTAAAACATCCTCTGCTGGGAGAGGGTTTTGTTGCTCAGTGTTCATGGCCCAGCTGGGGCCTGATGTCTGCACTGGTTGTAGCCTTGGGGCTGGAACCCTCTGGAGTAACACTCCCCAAAAGGCTGAAGGGAAGATTTTAAAATGCAACCAGAAATTCCTGCTAAAACAGACGGATTCTCCCTTCCCCGTGGGGTTGTTCTCCACGTGGTTTATCTGCAGTGCTGCAGCACTGAGGAAGTTGGTGGAAAACCCTCCCTGACCTTCCCAGCTGACCATAAATGATGGGATGTCACTGCTGGGACAATCAAGGCAAACCCACCACTCTGTGGCAGAAACATTGCCTTGAACTCACCCACGTTTTTCAGAGGAATCAATGAAGCTGTTCCCAGCAAGGAGCCGAGGCCCAGGGGAGGGTGTTGAGGATAAAAGGAGTTGTCTGGGTTGGTTCCTGGCTTTGGGAGTGTGGATCAATCTCCAATGAAGGATGCTGAGTGCTTTAGCAGCATTTAACTCTCCTTTCTGTACATTTATCTGCCACAAAACATCCTTAAAAGCACTCCTGCAACTGGATCCCATCCATTGTTTCCTCAGCCCAACCTTCCTGCTCCTCTCCAGGGCCCTTCCCTTGGAAACCAGCACTGACCTGGTGCTGGGGAATGTTTTATTGTTGGTTTATGGTTGTTTTTTTTAAAGCAATCACCACAAAAGAAGATGTTTTCCCCTCTGTAACTCTGCCCAGCAGGACCTTATCTGCCCAGTAAACACACACTTCCCTGGTTGTTCCTGCCCTGCCTGATAAAGGATGAACATTTTGGGTGGCTTTTTGTTAAAATCACCCTGCCACATGGGCTGAAAAGTCTTTGAATTTGAAGGG
This sequence comes from Erpornis zantholeuca, assembly GCA_013400515.1. Lineage (NCBI taxonomy): Eukaryota > Metazoa > Chordata > Aves > Passeriformes > Timaliidae > Erpornis > Erpornis zantholeuca. The sequence continues at coordinate 450,048 of VZTN01025903.1, read as the reverse complement.
TTTGAATTCTTTGGACTTGGAGGGTTGTAAAACCTGATCTGACATGGATTCTGGTGGCTTTGGGGGCAGCTGAGTCCCTGGGAACACTGGGAGGGTTTGATCTTGGCTGGGACACTCAGATTGAACCTCAAGCTGTTGCAATCTCTTTATGTGAAATTATCTTGGGGTGACCAAAATAATTGAAGTCCAATTCCACAGGAGCTGAAGTGATAGGACAAGGGAGAATGGGTTCAGAGTGAAAGAGGAGGAATTCAGGTTGGATCTATGGGAGTAATCTTTCTCTGTGAGGGTGGGGAAGCCCTGGGATGGAATTCCTGGAGAAGCTGTGGCTGTCCCTGGATCCCTGGCAGTGCCCAAGGCCAGGCTGGATGGGGTTTGGAACACCCTGGGACAGTGGGAGGTGTCCCTGCCCATGGCAGGGGTGGCACTGGATGAGCTTTAAGCTCCCTTCCAACCCAAACCATTCCATGACCCCTCTCTAGTATTCCCTTGGTGGGAGAGGATGGAGAATTGCTCAGAACCTGTGTAGCTCTTCCACACCAAACTTACTCCAGAGAAATTTTGACAGGCTGATTTTTTCCATGATTAAATAAGATCCATTCCTCCTTCAGTTTCCAGGTGAAATGAGATTTAACCTCAGCTCTCTCTCTTTGCCCAGGTGTCGCCATGGTCCCTTGGGCAAATGTGTGCACTGTGTCCCACTGGAGGTAAGAGCCCCAGGAAGGTGCTGCAGACTCACCCCACTTCCTCCCAGTAGGAATACTTTTCCCAGGAGTGCTGCCTGCCAAGAGGTGGCAGCTCCAGGCTGGAATCCTGCCATGTGCTGGTTCTGGGATCACTAAAGCTCGAGGCCTTTGTACCCCAGCTTGATCCTGGTTAAATCTTGTTTTCTGCAATAATGAGTTTAACAGAGAGCACTTCAAAAAAGCTCCATTTTCACCTCTGTCTTCAGTTATTCCTGGATTTTCTTGTTTTGTCCCCTTTCTCCTGGATTCCCAGTTTAACCACCTGGCACAGGGTGCCCAGAGAAGCTGTGGCTTGCCTCTGAATCCCTGGAAGTGTCCAAGGCCACACTGGATGGGGCTTGGAGCACCCTGGGATAGGGGAAGGTGTCTGTGCCCGTGGCAGGGGTGGAATGGGATGAGCATTAAATCCCCTCCCAACCCAACCCATTCCATGAATATCCAGGTTGAAGTAGCTTTGGTGACACCTCCAAACAGGCTGGGCTGTGTAATTTATGGCACAAAGCAGCAGCCACCCCGGCAGAGGGGATCCTGGCTGTTCCAGGATGGCTGTTCCCCGCTGCTGGAAGTGCTCTTGGCCATGTTGGAACAGCTGGGCCCGTTGTTTGTTGTCAGAGACTGAAAGGAAAAAGCTTTTTGCCGTTGAGATCCTGATTTGTGGGGCCGATCTGTTCCCAGAGCAGGAGGCCACCATAAAACTCCCCCTTGGAAAGCTCCACTGTTTGCATCCCGCTAGTAGCTGCCTTGAAAATGAGCCCGAATTTCCTTGATTGCTTCCACATTGGCGGGGTTGAGTGTGGAACATGCATTTGCTGAGGGATCAGGGTGTTATCAGACAGGTGTGTGACCTGCCTCTGCTCTCGGTGGTGTTTCTGGCAGCCCTTCGATGAGGATTATTTGAACCATCTGGAGCCTCCTGTGAAGCACATGTCGTTCCATGCCTACATCAGGAAGCTGACCGGAGGGGCAGACAAGTAAGGAAATCTCTGGGTTTAAGGGAATCTGGTTGGAGCTGGGGAGTTTTTTTAACACAAATGAAAGTACAGACGGATCTCGGTGTTGGACACGAGGATTGAATGGCAAATGGAGGAGAAAACAGCGCATTAAAAAATTGAGGATAAAAGGAAGAGGCAGGGGGAAAAAAATAAGTATGTCTTTTTATTTTCTGTCCCCATTTTGTTTTTATTTTTCCTTTTCCTGTGGCAATATAATACCTTCCAGGAAACATTCCTAGTGGGGGGGAAGCCCAGATGGAAGGAAAGAGGTTCCCTAATTACTTCAAGCTCCAAGCCTGCTTCTCAGACTTGGTGGGCATAAGTCATACAGAGGTGTAATATTCTCCCTGATATTGCTAAATACCACTGAGACTTCCAAGATCTCTTTGGGAGATGCAGCTCAAGGCCATGAGACTTCCCCTTGAAGTGAATTTCCCTTTCCAGGAAGCCTTGTGCACATGAAAGGATGATTTGCCTTGGTGCTACAATCTCTTGCTTCCCATATGCTCGATAAGTTATTACTCCAAAAGCATTTACTGTGGTAACAGCAGCTTTTTCTTCCTCCTCTTCCTCCCCCTTTTCCTTCTCTTCCTCTCTTCCTTCTCTTCTCCCCCTCTTCATCCTTCTTCCTCTCCTTCTCCCACCTTTTTCTTTCCTCTTTCTCTTTCCCTTTCTCTTCCCCCCTCTCACAGAGGGAAGTTTGTAGCCCTGGAGAACATCAGCTGTAAGATCAAGTCGGGGTGTGAGGGACACCCTCCCTGGCCCGAGGGGATCTGCACCAAGTGCCAGCCCAGCGCCATCACCCTCAACCGACAGGTGAGAGGAGCTCGGGCACCTCTCAGGGTTCCTGGCTTTTAGTTTGGGAAAGGTGACTTCCAAAAAAGCCAACCAGGAGCACAAAGCCTCCAGGTGTCAGGGGAATCCTGTCCAGGTCTTCAGGCCTTGCAAAATGGGCTTCAAAATGTTCGGGGTCAGAATTTCCTCCCAGCGTGAGGACTGAGCTGGCAGCGCTGCTGATGAATCCTGGTGATTCATCCTACTGGTTTTCCTCATGGAATCTAAAAGGCCACTCAGGTTCTGCTCATTTCCTCCTAAATTTCAGTGTCCTTTTACCTGCAGAGGCTCTTGGGGCGAAGGTCCCAGTAAAGCCCTCGAGGTGCTGGGGGTGCTCAGCACATCCCACACTCCAGGCTGAGCAGGGAGCAGCGCCCAGGGGTGGGAGCTGAGCAGAGGGAAGAGGGAGGGAGCCCCCCCAGCCTCCCCCAGCCCTGCTGTGCAGGATCCAGCTCCGGAGGGTGGTGTGTGTGTCCTGGGAAGGGACCGGAGCCAGCGGAGGACGGCCTGACGCTTGAACTTTGTCAAACAGAAATACAGGCATGTTGACAACATCATGTTTGAGAACCACACAATTGCAGATCGCTTCCTAGACTTCTGGAGGAAGACAGGGAACCAACATCTGGGCTATCTGTACGGCCGGTACACGGAGCACAAAGACATCCCGCTGGGAATCCGGGCGGAGGTGGCAGCCATCTATGAACCCCCCCAGGTGAGAGCCAGGGCCCTCGGGGGCCACTCAGAATCGGGGAACACACAAACACCTTTTTGTTTGGAAAACCTCACACGGTGTTTCCAGCTGCAGGTCCCCAAGGAAACTGTCCTGAGGAAAAGTAAGACCCTCAGTGCCGACTCAGAATCACGGAACACTCAAAACACCTTTTTAATTTGCTGTTTCCAGCTGCAGCACCCCAAGGAAAATCATCCTGAGGAAAGGAGGACATGATTTATGTCCTTAACATCACCATCCGTTGCTGCCACAGAAAGAATTTTCAACCTCAGTTCTGCTTTTTGTTGTTTTTTACCCTTGGACGATTTAAATCTGGGGTGACTGTAACAGCAGATTTCACTTTTAATCTTTCCTTGATTCCTGGCTTTCCAACAGATTCTGTGCTAGGAAAAAACAGTTGCAGCCCTAACTTCAGTTCCTTAGCAGCTCTGTGGGAAAATTTAAGCTTGATGAGATAGAATGAAGTCTAAATGATTTGAAGACAAAGTGATGGGGTGGCTGAGGATGGCCTTGGCTGGAGCAGCCAGAATCCCCACTAGGTGGGGCACGGCACCACTCCTCAGCCAAGTGCTCCTCATGTGTTTCCTTCCTCCTCATGGTTCCTGCACGGCTGCCAAGTGAAATCCAGCAGATTGTCAGTGGAAGAGGAACAAATGGATCCTTGGGGGTGTGGTGTGAGAGCAGAGTGGCACAGGGAGGTCTCTGGGGTGACACCAGTCTGTGGTGATGGCCGAGGGGAAGCCCAGACCTCTCCTCCCACCCTCTGCCTCACTGGTGTGAGGTTTTTCCCCAGTTCTGTGTCACTAACCAGTGTCTCTTTGCTGCAGATCGGCACCCAGAACAGCCTGGAGATCCTGGAGGATCCCAAGGCCGAGGTTGTGGATGAGATTGCGGCAAAGCTCGGCCTCAGAAAGGTCAGGATGTGTCAGATCTCGTGTGTCTGTGTGGCAGGGAAGTGGTCAGCAATTCCCTCCAGCTCCTTGGGGTTGTCCAAGTCCCTTTAAGTTACCTAAACCTTGCTAAAGTGTCAGCAGCTGTTACATTTTTAGGTCTAAAACCCAAATCCAGAGGGTTTTCCTGAGCACAGGCTCCTCACAGGGCTGTGTGGCTGCAGTAGCAGGAGCAAAGCAGCACAAACTCCATCTTCCCTTTCTTCCCTCTCCAACAGGAGCAATTCCTGGGAGCATCTCCCTGGCAAGTGCTAATTTGGCCCAGATGGAGCTGGAGTCGCCTCTGCGCTCCGTTTCCAGGAGCAGGGAATCCCCTTGGATTGTGTTCCCCTCCCTGGTGCTGCAGGGAGTCAGTGGTGTGTGGGGTTAGGGGTGTGGGTCCCATCAGGATCCCCTGGTTTCCTGCCAGCCCTCCAAGCTGCGCTGATGCTTTCCGGTTTGGGAGCAGCGTTGGTATGGTGGGAATGCCAGGAATGGGATGTACACAAACAAGATTTGACTTGCTGGAGAAAACCCGCCTGGGAGAAGGCTCAGTGCAGACTGTAAACATCTGGGGAGGGCTTTGTTCTCCCAGACAAGATCCCACCCCTCGCCAGAGGCTGGAGCAGAACTTCTCTGTGTGTTATTTATTCCCATGTTCTCCCATCAGATATTTTTAATCCATGGGATTTAACCTGTCACCGAGTGCTGGGTGCAGGGTTTGGCCTGCCTGGGCTCTGGGGGAGTTGGGATCAGTCCTGCCTTGGGAGGGTTAATGCTGTGGGAGCTGGGATTGGCCCCTGGCTGGAGAGGGATCATCCCAAGGTGGTGTCCGTGTCACACCTCTGCAGAAGGATTGAGCCCAAGGTGTTTGGCCACATGTCACACGTGTGTGAAAGGACTCACTCTGAGGTTTTTTGGCCACATGTCACACGTGTGTGAAAGGACTCACTCCGAGGCGTGTCCGTACCACAGAAAGCAGGGATGTGCTTCCCGGGGTCACTGCAGCCTCCAGTTTGGAATTAATCACACTCCAGTGTGAGCTTTCCCTTAACCAATGCGTGCCAGGTTCAAACTGGGATTGTGTGAGAGGTTCAGGCCAGGACCACATGAACTGCTCTGTCACCCATGGGCGCTGGATCCTGCTCCAAACGCTCCATAGGAAATGCTGGGGGTGGGAGTGGGTGATGGCACAGAGGCCTCTTGCAGCCTCCAGATCTTTCCATGAAAAAATATTCCATAGTGAAACCTAATGCTGCAGGTGCCCTGGCCGGCCAGCTGGCATGCTGCTGCTCCTGGAAATGGGATTCCAAGGAGCCCGGCACAGCTGGGAGAGCCATTCCCTGCAGGCAGTGTGCACAGGGCTGAGAGGAGCCAAGAACATCGTGTCCTGTGAGCAGAAAATGTCTGAGCTCTTCTGGTTTCCTCTTTTCTTCTTTTTTTATGGTCCTTTTTCCCCCTTAAAGCAACGTTCTCCATCCCCCTTTGTAGGTCGGCTGGATTTTTACTGACCTGGTCTCGGAAGACACACGGAAAGGAACTGTTCGATACAGCAGGAACAAGGTGAGATCCAGGTGTGAATTCCCAATGAATTCCAGCTCCTGTGCCAGGCAGAGAGCTGAGCCAGGGCTGTAGGTGACACCAGAATTCTTGGAGGATGGGGTTTTCCGGGCACTGCTGAAGGAAAAGGAGCTGGAACCCTTGGAAATGTTAGGGATTGAACTGTTTGGGGAGCAGGCAGAGCTGCTGGAGCCCTTCACACCCCTGCTTTGAGGAAATGGTGCTCACAGAATCATGGAATAGTTTGGGTGGGAAGGGGCCTTAAATCCCATCCAGTGCCACCATGGGCAGGGGCACCTCCCACTGTCCCAGGCTGCTCCAAGCCCCAGTGTCCAGCCTGGCCTTGGGGCACTGCCAGGGGCAGCCACAGCTTCTCTGGGCACCCTGTGCCAGGGCCTCCTCACCCTCCCAGGGAAGGATTTCTCCCCAATATCCCATCTAAGCCTGCCCTTTTTAGGGTTAAGAAAACTCCAGGGAGTGGAGGGAATGGGGGATGTGAGGGACAAACCCAGGGAGCCAGAGTGACTCAGAGGATGCTCCCATGGGCTGGGCTTTGTGACACATACGTGGTTCAAACTTCAACGTCCTCAGCTTCCTGTCCTTGTAAACCCAGTGATGACCATATTTGGAAAGTGAAACTTGGTTTTTCAAAGCTAAAAAAAAAGGTGTGTAGAGATGGGTGGGACTCGACATGGGACAGTCCTGAGGCAGCCCAGGGCTGGGGAGCTGACAGGTCACATTCTTGTCCCGGGCTCCTCAGCAGCTTTCCACGAAAGCGTGTTTTCCTGGGGTGTTGGTCGTTTTCCTTGGCTGCAGCCCAGGGAAATAGGTCTGGGCTACGTCACCTTGTCCTTTGGCTGATTGGAGTCCGTGCTCTCCCCTCAGGACACGTATTTCCTGAGTGCAGAGGAGTGCATCACAGCTGGCAACTTCCAGAACCAGCAGCCCAACATCTGTCGCCTCTCTCCAGATGGGCACTTTGGATCCAAGTTTGTCACAGTTGTGGCTACAGGTACAAACTGGCCTCAGCCCTCTGGGCTTCACCCGAATTACCTCTTTTTGGTAGAAGAATATGCCAAAAATCACATGTCCTGCTCCCCATCTGTCCTACTTAACAAGGGTTTTAGTGTATCAGACTAAAATACTTTCTCGTTCTTTGTTTTATCCTCTCTGCAGTTATTCACTCATTACTTACTTGCCTATTTTTTTACTCTACAACTGTTTAAAGAGACTTATTTGAGGCTCAGCCCCACCTCTCTGACCCAGAAATCACTCTCTGCCTGCAGCCAGGGCAACAACTGTTGCTCACTTTTTTGTTTCAAATCCTTAAGCTCCCAATTCCGTTGCCTGGAAGCAGCAGTGCAGAACCACAACACTCCAGATCCTCAGTTATGGATTAGTTCCTCCTTCAGGAGAGATCTTTACCTCCCTCATTGTCGCTGTCAGGGAAACCCAACAGGGAAAAAAACCTGTCAGAGGGAAAAAAAAAAATGTTTGGAAACATTTTTTTTTGGCTAAGTAAAACAGAAGCTCCTGCAAAGTGCTTATGGTTAAACCCTCTGGGTTTGGCTGTTTTCAGGGAGTCTCCAGAGGCACCATGGATGGGCTGGGCTGGGAGGGGGGACACAGGCATGTGCTGGGAGGGCTGGAGTGTTCCCAGTTCACTCTGTTCTCCTCCATGGGATGACACATGTCTTCATTTAAACCTTCCCTGGAGCAGAATCGCTGGTTCTGGCTCTGTTTAACACAATGAAAAAACCCTCATGACTTCCAAATAACATCCAGAGTGAAAAGTGAAAGTGGGATGGGACATTGCCTGCCCTGAGCCTGGCTTTGTAAGGGTTCCCAGGGCCTTTTTGCAGTGAAAAAGCACTTTTTTTAGTTAACAGGCCCATGCCTGTACATTCCAGACTGCTAAACACATCCATCTCTCATTAAATATAGATCTGTATCTCTCTTTTTATATATACTTATTTATTTAATTTTTTTTTTTTAAACAAGGTGTTTTACTGAGCAAACACACAGCATTCAGGCCTTCCCCCGTCCTGCTCTGTTTAATTTCTAGGAGTGTTTGTTCTGGAGCAGTGAGTGATTGAGGTTACAGATCAAAGGGTAGAAAAGGAATATTTCCTCTTTTCCGTTCCAACTAATTTCATTCTCCTCTGTTCAATCAGCCCAGCAGGTTCTATTTAAACCCTCGAGTCCCTCTTTTTGTGCTGCAGAAATGTATTTGGACAGTTTGCCTCAACTTTGCCTTCAAATCCTCCACATGGATTAATTCCTATCCCCTCCTGAATTCCTAGCTTTGGAAATAGTAATGTTTTCCTACCATCTGCCTCCCTCCCCTCTTTCCAGTTGTATTCCAGTGACACATGACCTGATGTTGCTTACATTATCCAAATGAAAGCGCCAAGCATGTGATCCTTCCGTGAGCCAGGCTCTTAATTCCCACTTTCCATGTCAGATTTCCACCAAACCATCCAGTACAGGCTGAGAAAACACCGTTCAGGCCTGACATGAGCAGGTGATCTGCAGCTCAGGGATCCTTGGGAGTGAAACAGGCCCACAGGAGCTGCGTGCCTGGCTTCTGCTTGGAAAAGGAGGAGATACCTGCAGGGTAGTGATGCTGTCAGAGCCCCCAAAAGGGCAGCTGCTCCTCCTCCTCAGAGCTCCTGGTGGAGCATTCCTGCTGTTCCCTGGGCTCTGTGCTCTTGGGATAGCTGTGGAAATGTGTGTGACTACAAAAATGTGGAGGTTAGAAGGAATTATTGCCTAATATTCCTCCCATGCAGCAGCACCAGCTTCATCTCGGTGTTCATCACTGTTAGCCTTGTGCTTAATCATGGAGTCTTGGAATTGGAAAAGAGCTCCAAAACCATTGAGTCCAACCTTAGTGCTGCTCTTCAGGTCATTTCTCTTGGAGTTACACCAGGGAAATCACCCCTGTGCAGGATTTTCAGGATGAATTTCTTTGTGGGAAGGGTTGTGACGTGGAGTCCCCGCCCCTGGAGGTGTCCAAGGATGTTGGCCTGGCTGGCAGCAAAAGGATCAGTCACAGGTTGGACTCGGTGATGTCAGAGCTTTTTTCCAGCCTCGGTGACCCTGGGATCTTTGTCCATCCTCTCCTCTTGCAGGTGGTCCTGACAACCAGGTGCACTTTGAGGGGTACCAGGTGTCGAACCAGTGCATGGCCCTGGTGCGGGACGAGTGCCTGCTGCCCTGCCGGGATGCGCCGGAGCTGGGCTACGCCAAGGAGTCCAGCAGCGAGCAGTACGTGCCTGATGTCTTCTACAAGGTGAGGGCAGAGGGCCTGGGCAGCTCTGGGATTGCCCCTGGATCCGAGCTCTGATCCTGAATGCAGCAGGGAAAATGTGCATCCAGAGCGGGTCCAAAATACTCGATTTCATGGAGCCACGGAATGGTTTGGGTTGGGAGGGAGCTTAAAGCTCATCCCATGCCACCCCCTGCCATGGGCAGGGACACCCTCCTCTATCCCAGGTTGCTCCAAGGCCTGCCCAGCCTGGCCTTGGACACTGCCAGGGATCCAGGGACAGCCACAGCTTCTCTGGGTAAACTGTGCCAGGGCCTCACCTTGATCACAGGGAAGAATTCCTTCCCAATATCCCATCTAAGCCTGCCCTCTGGCAGTGGGAAGCCATTCCTCCTGTCCTGTCACTCCATCCCTTGTCTAAAGTCCCTCTCCAGATTTCTTGGAGCCCTTTTAGGCACAGGAAGGGACTCTTAGGTCTCCCTGGAGCCTTCTCCAAGTAAATATCCAGGTGAATATCCCCTCCTCTGGACTCGCTCCAGCAGCTCCACGTCCTTCCAGTGCTGAGGAGCCCAGAGCTGGAGGCAGCTCTGCAGGACAGGTCTTGGAAGGACATGAGGTGTCACTGCTGTCCCTGCCTGCTGCCCCTTGGGGTTGTTGGTGATAGATGGAATGTTGTTGCTCCCTTTGCCAGTTATTCCTGAAGTCCTTTAGCCCTCCTGTGCCTGCATGGAGCTCTGGATCAGGCTCCCTGTCAATGCCAATAGCACTGCCACTCCAGCCCAGGGCTCCTGGAGCTCCGTGAGCAGGGACAGAGGAGTTAATTAATGGCACTGCTCGCTGGCTAATTAGCCATCCATCACCCCATTCTTTATCTTCTTCCTGTCCTGTCTGCTCTTGCTGCCTGTGGTGAAGCTGTTCCTTAAGGAGCATGGGATAAGGAAAGCTGCCTTCGTTTGGGGGGCAGTGGAATGAGCAGATTGTGCTCCAGCACTGGGAATGGAGCTGGTCAGGGTGTTCCTGCATGCCCTGAACCTGGCAGTGGGAAATGCTGGTTTCCCTGTGAGCCTCCATGGTTTCCACCCCTTAGTGCCAGACTGCTGGCTCGGCTTGACCCCACCTGGAAACAAGGAACACCTCTGGGCTGAATCCAGTGCTGGAGAGGGAGAGCAGATGGAATATTGCTCTCTCTGGAGCAGGCAGCTTCCTCCTAGGAGCTGATAAGCCAGGGCCGATTACGATCCAGCGGAGCTGGCTGTGCAAAGGTTGGCCCTGAACGTGAGCAGGATGAGATCATCTCCTGGCGTGCCCTGATCCTGCTCCAGAGCAGCCCAGGCCGTGCCACACTCGGGCAGCCTCGCAGGAGGTCCCGCAGGTCTGTGGCCCACATGTGGCCCACCCGGGGTGCTGGGAGCAGCAGGAAGCCGGTGGGTGTTCCCAGAAGGGCTTCGCTCCCATCCCTAATCTGAAGCAGGGAGATAAACAAAATGGGAATGGATGGCTCCAGCCTTCTGTGGAAATTTCCATCAACCACTGATTCACTGGGTCGGGCTTGCAGCTGCTTTCATGTTTTAAAGCTTCTCTCCCTAATTGCCCTTTCCACAGAGTGCTCGAGGATGGCCCTGCCGGGTGGGATTCTCCCTCAGCCTTCAACGGCTTTGGCTCTAGCATCCCTCAATTATTTTTAAATGTTCTTAAATCTATGGAAAGCTTAGTCACTCCTGGCTTGGGAAACCTTTGGGGTCCCATTAAATGTGCAAGGCTTGAGGTCAGAGACACTACCTCATCCTGGGATGGTGACAACAGCCATGTCCAAGCCCCAGTGAACTCCAGGAGGAGTAGGAATCCAGTGACACGGGATGGAATCTTTGGGGTCCAGCACCTTGCTCTCTCTTTGTCCCCAGTCTGTGATGTGGGGATTCCCCTCTGTGCTGACCCCCCCAGCCAGTTTTTGGGGAAAAAGCTGCACTTTGGAGTAGTCGCTGTTTTCTCTGGGACCGCGCAGAGAAAAGTCCATGTGTGTTCCCATACAATACCCAAGTATTCATCTGCAAAGCCCTTTAGGATGAAAGGAGCTCTACAAATTAATTCTAATTGGATGAGGACCAGGAGGCCGATGTTTGTGGAGTGTGGATGTATTTATAGAACAGCCAGATGTGAGGCAGGACCCATGGAACTCGGATCTGTCCGAGGGCAGCACGGTGGATTCACCTCCGGCTTGGAAATGGGAAAAGGGGCTGCTTTTCTTCCATGGAAGTGGGAAAGCTGATGGCATTGGCATTGTCCTGTGGTTTTCCTGAGCCTGCAGCTGTGTGATTTCTGTATTCCTTTACCATTCCCTTTATGTTGGCCCCTCGCCTGCTGCTCCGAGGAGCCACCCCCGTGGAGTTGGCTTTGGACACGCAGCCGTTGCTCTCCTGGCCCAGGAAGGGAGAGCTGTGTTCCAGTGGGGAACTTGAGGGGTTTGGGGACTGTGAGAACGAGTTCCTTTGCTCTGAGGGGCCTCCCCAGGTAAGATTAGCCAGGAGGAAGAACAGATCCCTCCTGGGGTGTCTGGGAAGCGTCAGGGCTCAGCACTGGTTCCAACTGGAACGGGGCTCAACCGGCACGTGCTGCTTGGCCAGCTCAGCACACAGAGCTGGGGAAGGAGTCTGTGCTGTGGAGACACAGACACAGGCCGGGGTAAGGACCCTGAGTGAAGACGATGATGTTGCAGTGGCCACTTCACCCAGTTTCTGAGCTGGATGAGGGTGAGCCCATACTGAATACTCGACATGAGCCTTTTCCATCCTGCCTTCTGTCCTTGAGCAGTCTCCTCTGTCCATCTGGTTTTAGAAGACAGCTGGATTGATTTGGATTTTGCTGAGAGTGTACCTTGCATTGATACTCAACACTGGGGGTGGTGCTCAGGGTGCAGCTGGGGGAACCCTCCCTGGTGCTGCTGCACCCTGCCCCTGCTGTCACCACCTCCTCCCAGTCCACTGGCCCAGGAACTCTTTGGTGCTGAACTGTTCCACCATTAACTTCATCAGCTGAGGGAAGAGATTCCTGATGTTTTACAGGTGCTTTAAAACTCTTGGATAATTTGATTTGGAGGCAGGCTGGCTTTGTCTCTTATCAGAGGTATTTGTGACAGCTCAGAGCAAACATGATGTCATCCTTATCCTCAAAGTGAATTGCATTTTACAGCTGCCTTAACATCCTCCCAGAGTTTCTTTAGGACGGTTTAATGTCCCTCCAGAGTTTCTTTGGGATGGTTTAACATTCCCCCAGAGTTTCTTTGGTATGGCATAGGACAAAAGCCCTTTACAAGCATTGTGCAAGAGCCCTTTGCCCTCAAGTCCCACACGTGCTCTGAGCTCTCGCCGCGGCTGAGCCGTGTCTGAGCCCTGGCCTGGCACCAGTGACACGTGTCCTGTCCCTCCCTGGGACAGCCCCGAGCCAGGGCTTTCATTAGAGCCCAGAGGGACCTCTGAGCCAGGCTGTCCTACCATGGCACTGGAAATCCTCTTCCCAGGGAGAGCCAGGCTGCGGGGAGTGTTCACTGATGGGGAAGGACTTCCCTGGCTGCCCTCCCACCAGCTCGTGAGCTGCCTTAGCCTTAAATGTCCCAGCTGCTCTGGGGAGGAGGATGCTGGATTAGCTCAGCAGGAGTCTCCTGGGAAGGGTTTCAACTCTCCCTGACCTGTCACTCGCTCTTGGAGAAGTCACCTCGTTTCTGCGCCTCGGCCGCGCTCCCCGTGCGAGGGGCAGGAGTGCCCGGGAAAGCGCCTGGAAGTCAGCAGAGGGAAGAGCAAAGCTGGGATTTATTCACACATGGGAAGGACAGATGGCTGCCGAGCTCCGCCGTGCCTTCAGCAGAGGGAGCAGGTCGGGAATGACGGCGTGGGATGCGGGATGCTCACAGCATGGGATGCTCACAGCATGGGATGGTGACAGCGTGGGATGCTCACGGCTGTCCTGGGACACGGATCCGGAGCCTCCCTCCCGGCTGGCAGCTTCCTGGGTTCCTCACTCGGCTGCTCCCCTCACCCTCCCTGGGTAATCCTGAGGCCACCCAGAAGTCTTCCCATCCTGCCAAGGTGTCTGTGTTCCCATCCTTTTCCCTGTTCACCCTCATCCCTGTGCAGCTCCTGCCTCAGAACAGTGGGTTGAAAGGCTCTAATCCCAGCCTTGATGCAATCTCCACTGGGATGATGCATTGTCCAGACCCTCCAGGCCTTGCTGCTGGATTTTTGTCCTGGAGCCAAACGCTTGTGGCTCCATTAACCCTTCCCTGGCCTTTGGGGGGGTCTCAGGCTGCAGCAATAACAGGATGCTGGGAGGGTCCTGGTGATGCCAAGCTCAGCATGAGGATCTTTCTCCCAACAATCCCAACTTGATGTTCATTAAGGCCTTTAAAACATAATTAAATGATCTATGGTGGTGGGAGAGGAATGTTGGGGTTTGGGGGTCTGTCCTGTCAGGATCAGGACATGTCCTCAGCTCGGGGGAGCGAGGTTCCAGTCTGTGGATGTCTTGGAGGCCTCAGCAGCATGCCATGAAAAAGTAAGCATTTAACGTGGAAATCCCCAGAGGGGGAGATTAAAGCCAACAGGTGCTGGAAAAATGTTTCTGCATATTAGAACTTAATTAGATTGGAAAATGAATTCCAGATGGGCTAATTATGCGTGAGTTGTTGCAGGTCCCTTCATGCAGGGGCAGGATTGTGTTTGGGAAGCTGATTGGATCTGATTCCTGCCTCTTGTGGTATCACTGAGATCTAGAAGCAGGTTGGCTCTGGGGTCCTGTGATCTCCCAAAAAAGGCTCCACGGCTCCTCCTGCTCCTGTCAGAGCCGGAGAGATCTGAGGCCACAACCTGTCATGTGCGAGGAGCAAAGATCCTTATCGGGATTGCCTTTCAAAGGAGCTTCAAAGACTGGAAGGGAGATTTTTATTTTTTTTTTTAACAGAGGGAACAGTTCCTGGGGACAGGGGGTGCTTGGGGAGGGGGTCGGGAAGGGGGGCTGTGCCTGGAGGGGAGCAGAGCAGCGTGCTGGAGCCTGCTGGGGCGAGGTCTGACTGGGAGAGGGATGGTGCTGGCTGCCGCTCCGCATAGCTGTGCTGTGTAAACACCAGGGAGAGCGGGGGAGTGGTGCTGGAGTGGTGTTCTCCGGGAGAGAACACGGCTGGGAGAAAGGAGAGGGAGTCCTGGAGTCAGCCGTGGGCAGCGTCTCCCTGCATGGTGCTCCATGGCTCAGCCCATGGAATGCTGCTCCCATCCCACGCGGGAAGAGCAGGACTTTGAGGGGTGACAGCTCCGGGTCCAGCTCCTGCCACCAAGAGCCCATGGAACGTCCAGTACAGCGGCCCTGACTGGGAATTCCGGGCCTGTGATTTATGTGGGGCTCCATGAATGATTTATACCACGTTAAGCGATGATTTAGGGAGAAAACACAGCCCCCTCGTACGGAATCTTTAATGAAAAGTGTCAGTTCTCCGGGATTTATTTCCGCAGCGGCGTTTGAACCCGGCGTGTTTGACATCAATCACGTCTAATTGTCAGGTTATGATTAATGAACATATGCCGGCCGTTTGTCTCCCTAATTAAACTTTATGTTCCCTTCGTCTGGCAAAGCAAAACAAGTTTACGCCATGGGATGTGCTGGTTCCAAGGGTCTGAGTATGGGAAAGTGCCCGGATTCCCAATTCCCAGATGAAGAGTTGGTTGAGGGACTCCTGGATTTGCAGAAAGGCAGGTCTGCCTGGGCTGAGGAGGCAGAGGTGGCCTGTCCCTCTCTTTCAGATGGAGCTGCCACCTAAATGCCATTTAAAATCATGGAATCATAGGATATGTGGAGTTGGAAGGATCGTGGAGTAGAATCCCACCTTTATACTCCTTGCATAATTCCAAGCCTCTCTCTAGTGGGAGACGAGCCCAGGGTGGTTTGTGACCCTGCACTCTCTTGGCTCACAAGGAAACAGAGATCCTGATCTCAGAGATGCTGGAATTACAGAGCTCTCCAGCCCCAGGGAGCAGCAGGGAATTGGGCAGCTCTGCACCACTCACACAGGTTCTTTTCCACACTCTCAGTGATCTGCCAGAGCTCAGGATTCTGCATGAGCAGCTCCAGGGCAGGATCCCTTGGGCTTCACACCACTCCCATGCTCAGGAATAATCCAACTCTTTTCCTTTCAGGACATAGACAAGTTTGGGAACGAGATCACCCAGCTGGCTCGCCCGCTCCCGGTCGAGTACCTCATCATAGACGTGAGTATTCCCTGCACGTGTTTGCTTCCCGCAGGAGTTGGTCAGAGTGGAGCAAACTCCTAACCCACCTCTGAAATTCCTAGTGGAGGTGATTCCTGAGACAGATTATCCTCCTCTGCCTGCTGCTGCTGCTGCCAGGCATTCCTCACAGGGAGGTGGCTGCCGTGCTCCGTGGGGTCGGTGTGGTGCCAGGAAACACATTTGTTTTCCAGGAAAGCACTGCCTGGTGCCTTATCACAGCTCTGAGCTGGCCCAGAGCCACGTGGCCAGGAAGCAGCAGCCCCACGGACCCATGTCCCGGGCACTGCCTAATGAGGGAACTCCAGAGCAGCAATTAGGGATCCATCTCCTTGGAGTGACTCAGCAAGTTGTCCAGAAATGCCTTTTCTTGGAGGAGGGGATTCGCGCTCTGGCACGGCTTGGCCGTAGTGGAGCTGCTGCCAGGCACGGCGCGGCTCAGCCCCGGGGCTGGGAAGCAAAGTTACGGCGTGGAAAGCAGGAAAGCAAATAATTGGGATGCCAGACGATATTGCTGGAGTTGGAGGTGGTGCCAACAACCATTAGATCCACCTGGAGCAGCCTCTCTGGTCCAGCTGCCCCTGGCACAGGCAGTGCTGGAGCATGGGAATTCCTGCAGGAGTGAAGGCACCTGTTCTGGGATACCTGGGCTGTGACTGGGATGAAAACAGAGGGGTGGAATGTGCATTAGGATCACCCCAGGACCTCCCTCCAGCAGCAGCTGCCTGGCACAGGGCAGAGCTCTGCCAGGACCGCTGTATCCTGGTAACCTGTGCAGGGAGGGATGCTCTCCATGACATCTGTCAGGACCAAACCCATCATGTCCCTCCAGCTTCTTTAGAAAGGGAGCCAAGCAGTGTGGTGATGGGATATCACTTTAAATTAAATTAAATTAAAAGCCATCAGATCTGTGCAGGGTCCCTCACTGTTTGGCTGAGCTGGGATCGTAGCCGTGGCCATTCCTGGCTATCTGGACTTGCTTCCTGTATCCCACTGATCTCTCATCATCCATCCTTTGATTTTTTTCTTTTTTTTTTTAGATTACTACGACTTTCCCCAAGGATCCAGTCTACACTTTTTCTATTTCTCAAAATCCATTCCCCATCGAGAATCGCGATGTGCTGGGAGAAACTCAGGTGAGGGGCGATTCCTGATGGAGCTGGGTTCCATAGGGATGGGCTGTGCCTCCCTTGTGCTCACTGACATCTGCAGAGGGACAGCTGTGCCCTCAAGTCACCCCTTCCCGGTTCAGCTTGCCGAGGTCCTTCCTGCACAGAGCAGTGTCTGCATGCCAATGCCGACTGCCGGTGCCGAGCTCCCGCCGGATCCGTGATGGGATCAGGGCTCCCTGTGCCTGCCAGGCAGCTCCAGGGCAGCCACGGGGCTCCAGCCCCATGGTGACAGCACAAACCTGCTGAGACTGGGGTCTGTTCCTGCTCCCAGAGTGCTGCCTTCTCTTCCTGGGTGGAATCTTTAAGCACAGAAAGCTGTTCCTGCGAGAGGCCAGGGGAGAGGGCAGGGGAAGAAGGGGCTGCTCTCTCCTCTACTCCCTCTTTTCTGTAGGAACAAGGCTGGTGTTGCCTGGCTCCCACTTAGCACCTCTTGGATCTGAGATGGGCTCTGTGGGTGCTGGGGTTGGTCAAGGGGAGCTGCTGTGGGTCCAGAGTTGTTTTTTCCTAGAAGCTGTTAGCTGGGATTCAGTCAGCCAGGCAGGGATCTGATTTTGGAAATCCCTGCACATTGCAGACAATAGCCAGAGGGACTGTCAGGACAACAGGAATGTCTGTTGGTGGATCCAAATAGGAATTGACTTCTCTTCATTACTGTCCCCTCTCTCCAGGACTTCCACAGTTTGGCCACGTACCTGTCCCAAAATACTTCCTCCATTTTCTTAGACATCATTTCCGATTTTCATCTGCTCCTCTTCCTGGTCACAAACGAGGTCATGCCTCTGCGGGTACGTAACGAGGCAGGGAGGGTCCTGTCCCCACACCATCCCCCCCATCTCAGGGCCCTCAGCCACATCAGGAGTCCCTCAAATGTGGGGAGGTGACCATTCCTGCCATCCCATGTCCCTGGGCAGGGCCTTGTGCTGGCTCTTCCCAGCCAAGCTGTTGGGAGAAGGTTTAAAGAGTTTTAAAACCTTTTTCAAACTGAAGCACAAAGCTCTTGAGCTGCTGGGAGCACTGAGGGGGGTGGTTGTCCACATGATCCCAGAGCCAACTTGGCTGCGGCTCCCAGAGCTGGAAATGTTTTAAAAATTATCTCAGAATCAGGAATTTGGTGGGAACAATAACGAGATGAGAGCCCCCAGAACTGAAGGCCAGCGAGGTCCTGGCTGTGCAGCTCTGCTGCCCTTGGCTGGGCACCGGGGGCCTGGCGGCTGCCCCGGCACCGCCGGAGCTTCCCAGCGAGATCCAGCTGGGCCCTGCTTGCCAGAGGCTGCGCATGTGCGAGGCAGCCGGGATGACCGTGGGCAGCTGGAGATCGGGATGGGGACAGGGATGGGGGCTGGAGTGCTCCAGCATGGAGGGTTTGCACCTCTGGGAGCTGGGATTGGCCCCCAGTGCTGGGACGCTGTCCCACGGTGGTAGGGAATATCTCCTGGAAGCTGAGGAAGGGAAGCTTTTGGGGTGTTGGGGTGTGAATGGTGGGGGAGCAGAGGGATTAAACTGGGGCACCCCAAGGATGTCGGAAAGGGGGGAACAGCCCGACTCAGGGTCCTGCCTTGCACTGGAGGGGTCCCCAGTGCTCATTTCCCACCTGTGACTTCCAGGACAGCATCAGTTTGTTGCTGGAAGCCGTGAGGACCAAAAATGAGGAGCTTGCACAGACCTGGAAAAAATCGGAGCAGTGGGCGACCATCGAGCAGCTCTGCAGTAAGAGGGGGTCCCTGGGACAGGGCATCCCTCAGGGAGGGGGTCCCTTGTCCCTTGGCAGAGCTGTCTGGGGGTTGTGTGGAGCTGCTCCTAAGCTGCCACAGAGGCTACTGGAGGCTCATGGGGAGAAAGCTATTCCTTGGTCACAGGATCTGGGAATGGTTTGGGTTGGAAGGGATCTTAAAGCTCATCCCACCCTAGACCAGGTGGCTCCGAGCCCCATCCAGCCTGGCCTGGAGCACTTGCAGGGATGGGGCAGGGCTGGTGAGCGGGGTCTGCAGGGTGGGATGTGCAGCGGGGTCCCAGCACTGCCCCGCGCTCTCTCCCGCAGGCACGGTGGGGGTCCCGCTGCCGGGACTGCAGGAATACGGCGCCATGGGGGGCTCGTCGCACGCCGTGGCCGCGGCCATGTGGCCCTGCCAGCACTGCACCTTCATGAACCAGCCGGGCACGGACCACTGCGAGATGTGCAGCCTGCCCCGTTCCTAGCCCCGCTCCCGCCCGCAGCGGCCGGCGCGGCGCCTGTCCCTTCCCTCTCCTCCCTTCAGCTTCCAGCCCGGGCTGCGGAGCCGGGCACGGGTGGCTCCAGCCCCCCAGTTACTCCTCGCTCCCTTTTGGGGGCTCCCAGCCCGGACAACCAAGGCCCGGGCTGGCCCCCCACCACCCTCAGCTGCTGCCAGCCTGCCCTGGGGGAGCTGGGGGGCTTAGGGGGCTGCCCGTGCCCGCTTCCTACCCAAGGGGAGAGGGAGGCTTTGGCATCTCCCTGTCCGCAGCTTTGCTCTCATTC
Source organism: Erpornis zantholeuca (assembly GCA_013400515.1). Lineage (NCBI taxonomy): Eukaryota > Metazoa > Chordata > Aves > Passeriformes > Timaliidae > Erpornis > Erpornis zantholeuca. The sequence continues at coordinate 431,054 of VZTN01025903.1, read as the reverse complement.
CCTGCCCGCCTGAGTGCCTGGATCCCGATAGCTCCGGCACTGACCGGCCCGGCGGCACGGGCAGGTGGCTGTGACGTTCCCAGAGCAGGACGAGCACCCCTGGACACCGAGCATGGGGTGGGCATGTGCCAGTTCGTGGCTTGGCACTGCTTGGTGAGCTTTGGCACCCCGTGGGGGCTGTGGGAGGGGTGTCCCCTCCAGGTGCCGTGTCCCCCTGCTGCGCACGGTTAGGCTCCCAGGAAAGGGGTGCGGGGCAGCCACGTAACTCGGGCACCCACCTTGCCTCCATCGTGCCCTGGGAGCCAGTCCTCCAGTTGGTGCCTTCCCACGTCCCTCCAGAGCGTGTCCTGGCCGGAGCTGGGGCTCAGGGGTCTTTCCCCCCAGCCTCCCTTCAGCCCTCAGCTGGGGCTGCCCTGGGCACCGCTGGGCAGGGGAGGGGCAGGCAGATGCTGGAGGGGCTGAGCCCTCCTCTCACAGGGCCTCCGCCCTCCTCTCACAGGGCCTCCAGGCCCATCCCGGAGCTCCCAGCCCTGGCTCTGGTTCAATCCCGGGGGCACCGGTTCAAGCGCTGCCTTGTGTCCCCTCGTGGGAGGGGTCCAGAGGCCCCGTCCTGCTCCAGGACAGCACTGCCCAGACTCCAGTGGGGCAGGGCCTCCCAGCCCCCTGCCCCTCGCTGGGGCTTTCCAAAGGCTTCATCCCAAGGCCCAGCTCCGGGCTGCGGTTGCTTTTCCCCTGGGTGTGCTGGGGTTTGGGGGTGCAGCGCTGGGAGCGCCCAGGCCGGGCTGTGCTGACCCAGGCGCGGGGGCTGCAAGTAACGTGGAATAAAAGCACCTCAAACCAGAGCCTCCTGCACTCTGTCACCTGGCCCGGGGTGCTCCACATTCCCAGCGGGAATGGGGGAATGTTGCGCCCCAGTGCCTGCCTCTTGTGGTCCCTCACCTGGGCCTGAATGGGGCTGGGATGCTCGGTGTTCCCAGTGGAATCTGGCAGACCCTGTGTCCTCACACTGTCACCTGGGATGGGGCTGGGATGCTCCGTGTTCCCAGGGGAACTGGGGGACCCTGCTTCCCAGGGCCGTGCCACCTGCACTCCATCACGGCCACGGGCCGGGGACGCTCCGCATTCCCGCCGGGCCTCCGTGTCCGGCCTCGTGTCCGCGGTCTGTTTGCAATCAGCCCCGGAGCCGCGTGCGGCCGGGCCCGGTGCCAGCCGCAGCCTGGAAAAGGGGGAGCGGGAGCGGCGGGNCGGCGGCGTGGGACGATGGAGCGGACGGTAATCGCCGCCCCTCGGGACCCCCTTCCCGCCCGGGACCCCCTTCCCACCGGGCGGCGGGCACGGGGAAGGGCCTCACCGGGCAGCTGCCCTGGGTGGGGGGCCAGAGGGGTCCCGGGGTGAGGCGGTCCTGTTTGAGGCCGGAGGGGCCTCGCCCTGGGTGAGGGTCCCGCTCCTGGGTGACCCCTCGCCGTCCCACCGCGGCCCCTCCAGCCCAGAGACCCTCGGCGAGAGGCTGCGCCAACCTCACGCTGGTCCTGGACAACTGGAAATTCGCCATCACGTCCCAGCTGCGGAACCTGCTGCTGTCGGACCACCAGACCGTGCTGCCCGACTACGGCAGGTGAGGGGCCGGGGGTCCCGCTGGGGAATTTGGGGTCCCCTGGGGAGATATTTGGGGGTCCCTGCCCTCACGCCGCTGCGCCCGCAGGATCCCGGCGCTGTCGGGAGCCCTGGACGAGCTGTACCGGGATTTCCGCGGCCTCAAGGAGCAGCTGGGCCGGCTCTCGGAACGCTTCGCCCACCTCGAAGCCTCCGTGGAGCAGCTGAGCCGGGCCCGGGGTGCTGCAGCCCCTCCGCGCCGGGGAGGGGTCCCCCAAAGCCCCCGCAGGGCCCCCGGGACCCCGCAGTGAGCGACCCTCGCCCGGCACCGGCTGGGGGACTCAGCCCGGCTGGGGGGGACAGGGGCATCACTTGAGGGGCTCAGTCAGGCTGGGGGGGACAGGGGCATCACTTGGGGGGCTCAGTCAGGCTGGGGAGAACAGGGACATCACTTGGGGGGCTTAGCCACGCTGT
>VZTN01025903.1:349047-382089 GCA_013400515.1 Erpornis zantholeuca | reverse complement strand
GGCTCGGTAAGGTCCGGTACGGCTCCGTACGGCCCGGTAAGGTCCGGTAAGGCACCGTGTGCCTCGGAACGGCTCGGTACAGCTCGGTGCCTGTGCTAGGCGCGGGTACGTGCAGGTGGGGAGCGCGTCCACGCGCGGGTGTGACGGTGCCGGGGCTCGCGATGCGTGTCCAGCGTGTGCGTGGCTGCGCGCGGGTCCCCCGTGGTTGTGTCCCCGGTGCTGTGTCCACCCGCACGCCCCTCTGTGCCCTGCACGCCCACGCGCGTTTTGTTCTGGGGGGCGAAGGCGGCTTCCCGGGGCCCCCCACGGTCTTGGCTCTGCATCGCTCCTGCCCAGCCCCTGGGCAACACCAGCGTCCCAAGGGCTTGGGGATCCCCATCCCAAAATCCATGCCATGGCGAGCACCCACTGTCGAGCCCCACGGCTGACACTGGGGTGACACCGTGGTGGGGACACCACGGCCTCTCGCCCCCACCCAGCACAGGCTGTGCTGTTTGTCCCACGCTGCTTTAATCCCCCCACATGTGCTGGGCTCCTTGCCTCCATCCTCCCCATCATGCCCATAAATTCATTCCCAATCCCGTTCCCGATCTGCCAGGCCCTCGCGGGACATGCGGCAGCTCCCAGCCCGTGCTGGAGATGCGGACTGAACTTTGGTCCCTGAGCAATTAAGGTGCCTGAAACTGCACTTCATTAATGGTTGTTCCGCAATAAAACCCATCAAACTGCCCTTATTTGCAATATAAAACTGCAATTTGTTTTAATTTATGTTTTTCAACCCGTGCTGCGTGGTTCCCGGGATTTGCCAGGCATCTGTCACTGGAACAGCCGTGGGGAGCAGGGTGGCCCTGGGTGCTGCTCCCTGGGTGAAGGGGGGACATGGGGTGGGGTGTGGGTGGGCTTGCCCCAGGTCTGGAGAGGGGGTTCCCATTCCTTCCCATTCCCTCTGAATCCTGCTCTGTGTCCCCAAAGGGGGAGGGCAGGGATGCTCCCAGGGAGCTCATGATTCCAGGGAAGAGCATCCCTGTGCCATGGGAGTTTCATGGGAGCCCCCTGGCATGAAGCTACCACTGAGGCAAATTCCTGAACAAGGGTGGGATGGGCTGGGAGTAGAGACGGAGCCAGCTGTTTTCCTGAGACAGCATCACCCGTGGGAGCTGGGAATCTAGCTCAGCACACGTGTGCACATCCCTGTGGAGCAGCATCGGACACAGCAGCGGCCCCCGGATATCCCAAGTGATTTGTGCTTCCACAAAGCAGCGCGGGATCCCTGCAGGATCAGCCAGCCCTAAGCCCCCATTTCTAATTACAGTAATTGTGGCTCTGGCATCCTCTGGGGCTGGTTGTTCTCCGTGGCTCCAAATCCGGTGGGAAGAATCTAGGCCACGGGGCAGGGCTGGGAAGGGCTCTGAGCCACCTGGGATTCCCAGTGGATCCCGAGGAGGGACTGCTGCCGCTGGCTCCCAAACCCAGCAGGGCCCTTTGCCAGCTTCCAGTGTCCCCTGCCGGCAGAGCAGGCTCGGGGGTCCCTCGTGCTGCTGCCCGGCCGTTCAGAGTGGCTGGGGCTTTCCAGGGAATTCTCCTTTGCTCTCGGCAGGTTCGTGATGGGAAACTGCCCTGGGACAGAGCCCGGCTCCTGCAGGAGGCAGAATTCGGGATGTTCGGAGCTGCTGAGCGAGCAGCTGACGGTACCTGAGGAGCTGGAGAAAACCCCATTCCCTGGGGACGGGCATGGAGGAGCCCCGAGGCACAGGAGGGTGGCAGAGCGGGAGCTGCTGCTCCCCTGGCATCCCCATCCCGTGTCACAGGGACTCCTGGCTGGCTCTGCACGTTTCCCAAGCCCCCGGATCCCACTCGGACATGGAGAAGCCACCAGAGGCCTTTTCCTGAGCATGGCTCGGCTCCCCCAAAGCATCTGTGTAACATCCCTGAGGGGATCCTTCATCCCACCCGAGGGGATCTCTCATCCCACCCGAGGGGATCCCTCCTCCCACCCGAGGACACACACGGACCCAGCCACGGCTCCGGCACACGAGCCAGCAAAAGGCAGCCGGAGCTACCGATCCCCCGCCGCACCTGGAGGGAATTAGGCCGCCTGTTCACCTCCCTGCAAACCTTTTTGTAGAGCGAATTCCTGAGGTTTCCCATCGCAATTGCTGCAAATTATACGAGCGCCTCGTTTCGTTCCGACGGGAACGTGCCCTTGGCGTGTGCCACTCCGAGCTGCCGCCACGCCTGGCCTCGGGGGACCCTTCCAGAGCTCCCCCCACATCCCTCCTTCTTTTTCCCTGATCCTGTGGGATGTGGGGGGTACGTCCGCGGCAGAATTGGGGACGGCTCCGGTTGGGATGGGGAGCAGATGTGTGTGCACAGCTGGATGCGTGCCCAGATGTGCAGGCGGGAGGGGATGCCGGGGGTGATGGGCTGCCCTCGAGGGACCTTTCAGGGGCCCCCATCACACCGGGGACCCCCACTCAGGTACCAGCGCTGCCGCAAGATGCGCCGTCATGCGCGTATACGCACACACATACGTGTAAAGGCATGCACGCACCCATGTTCGTGCCTTTCCACGCGTGGATCTGAATGTCCGCGTGTCCTTGTGCATTCCCGCACCTCCCTGGGCGTGCTCAGCTCCCCGGGGGTGCCCCCAACCATGGGGACCCCCCTTTACCCTCCCAGCACCAGCGAGTGCAGGCCTCCGAGGCGGCAAGAGCGTCCTTGCTCCGCCGCGCNGGGTTCCAACCGGGGCCTGATCATGAACGTGGTGAACAGCATCGTGGGGGTGAGCGTGCTCACCGTGCCCTTCTGCTTCCGACAGGTGAGGAGCCGCCCGGCTGGGCGCTGTGTCCGAGCGGGGAGCGGGGTCCTGCCGGTGTCCCCCGGGCCGGGCCGGGGGTGTCGGTTCGTGCCCCTGGCAGCCCAAAGCCCCTGCGAGTTCCTCCGCGCCCGGGCGCTCGGGGAAGGCGGGCAGCGGGCACCTCTGCCCTCCTGGTGCCAGTCTGGGGGGTGGTTCCCTGGTTGGAAAGGAAAGTCAGCGAAGGAAACGCCGAAGACCCAGATCGGGCATCTCGTGTTCCAAACACTGCGCTTTCCTCAGTCATGGATTCTCCAACTCAAAGCTTCTGCACCAAACTCGGGGGTTTTCCCTGTGGCTTCCAGCTGATCGTTTCTGCCTGTCTTGTAAGGCGAAGGGAGAAATTAAATCAAACGATTTACCCGTGTAATAAACGTGATTTGGCTCGGAGGCTTTCCCAAACACCATCTGTGCCCCCGCACCCTCCCTGGGATCTGCCCCCGTGCCCAGGGCCTCGCCTGGCTCGGACACCGCAGGGAAAGGGCGGCTGGGATCGGGATCTGGGCCCGTTCCAAGTCACCTGCCCGGTGCCCCACGGTTCCCACCCTGTGAGCAGAGAAGGCAGCGGGGCAGCAGCTGGGTGAGGAGTTTGTGTTGTTGATAAATAAGTTTGCAGCAGAGGTGGCGCCTCGGGGTCTGTCTGTGCTCCCTGAACCCGCTGGGAGCTGTGGGGGGCCCAGGGGGATGAGCCAGGGTGGGAGTTCTATCCCACAACCTGCTCCCAGTTCACCCCTGGGTGCTTAGACTGGTGCAGCTGGGAGCTGTGGGAAGCTAGCTTGTGTTCCACGTGTCCTTGTGCTGTGGAGAGAGTGATGTGGAACTGGTACCTCCCTCCCAGCTGGTAGGAACGGGACAGAACTTCCTGAAGGAGGGGAAAAATGCGGCTGAAATCCACGGGGGAACCTGAGGGTGCTGAGGGAGGGCAGTGGAGGGGGCCTGACCCCTCATCTCCTGCTGGTCTCTTCCCCCTGTGCTCCGTTGCAGTGTGGGATCATCCTGGGAGCTGTGCTGCTCATCTTCTGCTCGTGGATGACGCACCAGTCCTGCATGTTCCTGGTGAAGTCGGCCAACCTCAGCAAGCGCAGGACCTACCCCGGCCTCGGTGAGATCCCAGCTCCGGGGCTGCTTCCCAGCCCTCCTCGTCTTTTAACTGCAGCACTGTGACCTTGGCTTCCCAATTTGCATTTCCTCCGTGGTGCTGTTGGAACAACAAATGTTTTCTTGCTGCAGTTCCCAGTTTCCCTGGTTCTCCTGTCTCAGCCTCTGCCCCCGGGCAGCGCTGGGGTTGGATCCTGCTCCCGACAGCCCAGTTAATGGGCGCTGAGTTGTTTTGACTCCGCGGGGCAGGGGAGGAGATGATCCAAACCCCAGCTCCCGGGAGCCATCTGGGATGAATTGTGGGTCTGGGATGAATTAATTATGGGTCTGGGCACGAGTTCCCCACCCAGCGCTGCCGGGACAGCGGGTCCTGCCAGCCTGGCACGGAGCTGGGCTGCCTGGATCCGAGCTGGGAGCTCCTTTATGGCTCAGTAGAGAGGAAACAGAGTGAGGTTCCAAAGGGCTGAGAAAATAAAAACATCTGGAAGATCCCTGGGTGGGTTTTGGCAGAGCCCGACCGCCCTCAGAGCTCAGCGCTGGCGCCAGGATTGGCCTCTGCTTGTGGCCTCTCTTGGGATTCTGAGTGACTTGGGGAGCAGGAGGAGGTGTTTGGGTTCCAGTCCTTGCCATTGGCATATGAAGCAGCAGGAGAAGTCGCCTTTTCCTCGTTCTCCCTTACTTTTCTGTGGGAGGAGGGAGCTGGTTGGCGCTGCCCTGGCACGCGGGCTCGCACCAGCTGCTGACAGATGGGTTTGCTCCTCCTTCAAGAGTGCCCGAGGTGCTGCTCCCAGGAAGCACATCCTGGCTTCTGCTGACTTGTATCTGCTAGAAATGGAAAAGACGGAGAAGCTCCGTGGTCTGGGAGGTCGTTCTGGTGCCAGAGGGAAGGGGGAGCACCCGGCCCAGCTGCCGGTGCCGCCGCTCCCTGCCCCTCACAAGACGCCTTTGTGTGCCACTTCCCGGAGGACAGAGAGTCCCCTCCACCTTGGAGCGTGGCCCGGGAAGAAGGGATCCTCTGCACGCCCCGAAGCCAAGGGGCTGGAATACAGAGAGGGCCAGTAATGCTTCCCAGCTTCCTCCTGGCAGGCGGAGGCTGGCAGCAGCGCCTGTGCCCGCTCCCGGTGCCCTGGGAGAGGTGCCATGGGCCGGGAGCGCTCCCACGCCGCATCCCAATGCTCCGAGGTCGGGCAGCTCCACACAGACCCCCTTTGTCCCGGGCAGGCTGGGCCTGGGGACATCTGCGGGCACTCCTGGGAGGCTTTGGCAGCGCCGAGGCGCAGAGGAAAGCTGCACACATTCCCTGCGGGCAGGCGGTGCCTTCCGGAGGAACACCGGGAGCCACGGCCCCGGCACAAAGGCTGTCCCAGGCTGGGGCTGGCGGTGGCCTGTCACCTCTCTGTGGAGGGGAAGGGCTGCAGGGAGATGTGGGGGTGAGGAGGGAAGTGGGATGCAGTTCCCAGATGGATTTTAACCGGGAGATGGGTGAATCCCTCCTCTTCCAGCAGCATTCGGGATGTGTAGGGGCTGTGCTGGGCAGCTCCTGGGGGCAGCTCAGCCGTGCAGGACAAGGGGCTGAAGCTCTGTCCCAGGAATCACACTGGGTTTAAAAGGCTTCTCCAGGTACTGAGCAAGCTCTGCCCAGTTTGGGGGCATTCCCAGATCCCATTCCAAGGATTTGAATGTACAGTGTATTTTACAGTCATCACCGCCTGCAGAAGATAAAGAATCCCATTTTTCCATTGTCCCCAGGTGGGGACGCCTGCCCATCGTGTTTGGAGGCTTGTCCTCATTGAACATCAGTTCAGACAGCCGGGGAGATGGGCTGGTTCCAGCATCACCTGTGGCTGTGTCCATATCCAGAGGCTGGAATGTGCGCTGGAAAGATCAGCAGCACCATTCCTCCATTCCCGCCCCACCCCGAGCTCAGCCTGTTAATGACCCATCTCCAAGGGATGTTTTCCTCTTGCTGGCTCCTCTTTCTCCTCCCAGACCCTTCGTCTGTGGGCCTGACCCCCCCCAGGGCTGTTGCCTTTTCCCTCATGGTTGTGAATTCCCAAAGGAGGCCGGAGCGGAGCGGCCGCTCCCCGTGCCCGGGCACGGTGCCTGGTGGCGGCTGTCCCACTGCCCTGTCACTGGTCCAGCAGCTATTTTGGGTGCTCCCCCACATCCCTGCTGCGGGCTGTGGGTCCCTGCTGTGCCTTTTGCTCATTCTGTGGGAGAACATCTCGTTTCCTGAATTTTTAGCTGGAGTAGAGTCCAAGGAAATCAAGAGTTGAAGTTAATATTTAAAATAGCAGAAGAAGCTTCCAGAAAGCATTCAAGTTTGTTTTCTGGCAGGCGCTGGGAATGTTGGGCTGTGCCTTGAGGGAAGGCAGAGGGGACTCCAGGGTGGTGGGTTCATGCTGGACCTCACTGGCAGATTTGGGCACTGTGGTCTGGGTTTGGCACCGGAGCTCCCCATTCCCGTTCTGCCCAGTAAGAGCTAAAAATAGAAGTAAAAGTTTTCTTGGCATTGTCTTTTTAAGAGAAAACCCAATGATTTTAGGACTACTGAGCATTTTCTGCTCAAACCCAAGGGTGGGAGAGGGGAAAGCAAAGCCTTGGCAGCAGCCCTTTGGTGTGGGTTGGGAGCACTGGGTATTCTGGGAATTGGATTGAACGTTCTGGGCACCAGCTCAGCTCTCCCAGCCAGCGATGTCGGGCAGCCCAGTTCGAGGGGGAAGATAAAAATAAAAAGGGGACTTGGATTGGAATTCTGCACCACTTTAACTTTCGCCACACACAATCTTGTGCAGGAATATTTTCTCTCCCATTGCCTTTAATGGCTGCCATGTGTGGCTGCTGCTTCACAGCACTTCTGGTTTTAAATAGAAGAAAAAAAAGAACCTGCTTGCTGGCTTTCCCTCATCCCTGTTCCTGTCTTATGTGGTTTTCAGTTTCCAGAGGGAAAGGCTGAAAAAGAAAGTGGGAGGGTGAGGGAAACAGCCCCAAAATACCAGTGGTGGGTTCCTGCTGCACTGCCCTGTGCCACTGTTTAGTGTCTATTTGTGAACTGACATCTTGCCCTGTTCTGGACCTTTCTTTGACTAACTTCCACTCTTTTTTCCCTTTTATGCCAGCGTTTCATGCCTATGGAAAAGCAGGAAAAATGTTGGTGGAAACAAGGTAAATCTGCTGCTTATTCAAAGTGTGAACAGTTTGGGAGTCTTTGGTGAAAACTTTTCTGAGCCTTGCTGTGCTCTCCTTCCTTCTCCTCCTGCCTTCTGGAATTCAACAGGAGCCTGAGTGAGATCCCCTGAGCAGAGCTCACAGGTGTCACCTCCATCCCACCCAGAGTCGGGAGCGCTTCCCAGGCACTGGGAGCACAGAAGGTGGGGATGAGCTCGTCTCCTGCTCTGCTGTGAAATCACAGGCATGTCACTCGTGGCAGCTTTCCAGGGGTGACATCCCTGCTGCTGAGTTCGTGGGAGGGAGTGTTTGCTTCCTCGGATCCCGGGATCTGCTCCGGTCCTGCCCTCTGTGCTCCCTTCCCTGCGAGATGCCTTGAGGGGGGATCCTGCCTCCATCTCAGGGCAGACTCTGCTGCCTCCCATGACCCTGGTGCTGATCTCAGGTGATGGCACAATCCTCTCAGCCCTGCTTTTTCCAGCAGGGATTCTTCTCCAGGCATGTCGAGCCCAGGGCAGGCAATGGTGCCGGCTCCTTCCCTCTCCCCAGCTGCAAACTTCTGCACAGCACTAAAAATACACAGAATATTCCTCAGATGTTACTTGTCCATGCAAGCAGAGGCTGTAATTGCCACAGGGATGTTCTATAATTGGAACTGGGAAGGAAAGTGGTCCAGGAGTGGGAGGAGAAGCAGTTCATGGACAATCTTTTCATTAAAGTGTGGTCCATTGTGTGGAGAGATGTTGGAGAGCCCATTGGATATCGAGACTCTCATGGCAGGGCCCTGCTGTGGGTGTGGGGCTCTGAGGGCCTCGTGCTGATTCTTTTGAATTTTTCCAGGAGTTGAAGGAGTTCTTGCCATCTCCAAGATTAGTTTTCCTTGGTTTTTTCTTGCGTGGCTCCCAACAGGAGTTCAACCCACGCGTGGGTCGTGGGCAGAGCTGTGTCTCCAAGTGTTTAGTGTGGACGAGGGTTCTCTGGTGGCTGTTTTATTGGGCTGGAGTGCAGAAGGGGTGTCCTGCCCTTCCCAAGGCTGAGGATGGAAGCATGGCCCTCCTAACCCGTCCCTGTTTGTGTTTGCAGCATGATTGGGCTGATGTTGGGCACCTGCATCGCTTTCTACGTCGTCATCGGCGATCTGGGCTCCAACTTCTTTGCCCAGATGCTCGGATTCCAGGTGAATAAATGACTCCTGTGGTGCTCCCAGACCTTGCACTGAGCCCTGTGTTCCCTGGGTACAGCAGAGCTCCTGCCTCGGGGTGTGCTCAGCACCCCGTGGGGTCCCCAGGGGGCTTTGTGGGGTCCCCTCATGGAGAGGCCCTTGTGCACAAAGCCTTTGGCTCTGGGAAGCTGGGGAAGCTCAGACATATGGCAAACAATCAGCTGTGTAAAACTCCAATAAGGCATTTCCATCAAAGGAATTCTTTTTAAACTTGGTCCCTTATTAATTCTGGAGCAGATTCCTGGGGGAGATAATGCTTCCTGCCTTAATTCCTGCCCCAGTGGGTAGTGACAGGCAGTTCCTCTGCCTGAGCTCTCCTCTCTGTAGTTCAGGAGGGATTTTTGTCCTGTCCCTGGCTGTTTTTGTGGCCAAAGTCTCTGTGTTCCTGCCTCCTCAGCCGTGTGATGAGCCTGCTGCTGGCTCAGGGTGCTCAGAGGCAAGAGGTGCTCCTCAGAGCCGGCACGAGGGCCGTGCAGGGAAGCAAAAGGATTTTTGGTGGAGTGTTATCTGTGCTGCCTGATGCTCCTAAGCTCAGATTAAGGGACTGTGAAGTTAAAAAAGATGCGTTGAGGCTGCAGCCAAATTAGGTATTAAATATTTCCAAGCATTCCAGAGCGTTCTGCTATAATAAATGCCAGTGTGAGGCTTTGATTAATTTTCTGGATCGGAGTTTTCAACACTTTCAATCTCTCATCCCCACCAAGTAAATTTAGGTTTTATTTAATTGCACGAAAATACCTAAATAGCTTGTGCTGGATTAGCATTTAACCCCTCCAGCCACCGCCCAAATTCTTCCAGCTCGGACCTGTCACACACTGCAGAGCAACAGTGGCACCCAGTGACTGTCTCAGCTCAGCACAGACAGACCCCACAGAGCGTTGAGCTTGGGGCTCTTCAAACACCCCCAGACACAGAATTTCACCGTTTAAAGTTGCTTTTCCCTCTGGAGAGATGAACCGTGCCAGGGTTTGCTGGGTGGGTGTGCTGAGCATCCTCCCCGCTCCAGGTGTTGATGCAGGTCCCTTTTCCAGGTGTCGGGCAGTTTCCGGATTGTCCTGCTCTTCGCTGTCTCCCTGTGCATTGTCCTTCCCCTGAGCCTCCAGAGGAACATGATGGCCTCCATCCAGTCCTTCAGTGCCATGGCTCTCATCTTCTACACCGTGTTCATGTTCGTGGTGGGTGTGGACACCGGGAATCCTGTTTTCCTGCTTTCTGTTGCTTTTTAATGAGCAGTTTCACCTCTCGGATGCTCCCGTGCTTCCCCAGCCCTCTCTCACCCAAATTTCAGGACTGGAAGAAAAAGAAGGCATAGAAATTCTTTCCATGTCGCTTTTCTAGTAGGCTGTGCAGGGTCACACCTCAGAGCTGCCCTCTTAGGGAGGTGTGGAGGCTCCCAGGGGCTGTGCCTTTAAGAAACCACAGCATCCCTAAGAGTTGGCTGCACTGGAACATCTCTGGGGATTAGAAACCCCATCCAAGGATATTATAAACAGACATTCAGACATATTTACCTTCTGCTTCCTGTGCTACCCAGCTCCTGCCAGTTCCCGTGTCCAAGGCAAGGGAGCTCCCTGGTCTCGGCTCCTCCCCCTTTCCATTAAGTTCTTCCTTCTTTTTGGTGAGCTGGTGTTGTTAAATGGCCCTGGAGCAGCAGGTGGGATCCTGTTTTAGGACCCTTTGTCTCTCTCTGCTGAACAGGATTCTCTAAGGACAACAGTCCTTCCTGTTTGGATTTAAAAACACATTTTAAAAAACACATTTTTAAAAGTGCAAAAGAGGTTGCTTTGAGCAATAATTCTCACAGTTAATGTGTCAGTGGAAATTGTCCCACCCTGGTGTGTGCTGTGATGTCTGATGGCATCAAACAAGGGGGGAATGTCATAAATCCCTTGAAATGCTCCCTGGGATCCTTGGTGGCCCTGGGAGCTGTGTGGGTGGGATGGGGAGCCAGGGGATTGGGATGGGGCTCCCGGCAGAGCTGTCACGTGCTGCCTCTTCTCTCAGCCTGGCATTGCTGCTGCCATGGAGCTGTTTGGGGCTGGATCTCACCCCTGCTCTCTGTCCTGGCTGCAGGTTGTGGTGTCCTCCTTCAATCACGGGCTCTTCAGCGGGCAGTGGCTGCAGCGAGTGAGTTACATGCGCTGGGAGGGCATTTTCCGCTGCATCCCCATCTTTGGAATGTCTTTTGCCTGTCAGTCGTAAGTACCTGCGGTTCCCAGCCCTGGCAGTTGTTCCTGCAGGGAGTTCGTGTGAGGGCAGAGGGTCAGGAGGTTCTGCAAGGGGTAGATACCATCTGCTTTGGTGGTTCATTTTCACCAGAGCGTTTTACAGCTCCTTCAGTCTCTCTTTCAGTCGTGACCCTTTTGTTACCCAGACCCTTTTGTTGTTCCATTTCACCTGGGAATTCTTGGAGCAACATGAGACCATTGGAGCCAAACAGCTCCTCAGGAGCTTCTGCTGCATTTGCACGAGGAATGAAACTCCCCTGGTTCCTGAAGGGAAGGAAGCTGGAGCACCTGGGAAGGCAGCAGGGCTGTGTCACCCCTGAGTAGTGAATGCTGGGGGCTGCTCTGCACCCCCAAGACTTCCTGGAGAACACTCCAAAGATCACACAGTTGTTGGCTTTAGAGGGTTCCTGCATTTCCAGTTCCCTGGGTTTAGTGGCACATGGAAAGACGTGAGAGCACACCAGGCTCTTTCCACATTTCCAGTTCCCTGTTTTTAATGAGGTTTTCCGCTGACATGTGGAAGGAGGTGAGAGCAGACCAGGCTATTTCCACGTTTCCAGTTCCTTGTTTTTAGTGGCACATGGAAGGAGGTGAGAGCAGACCAGGCTATTTCCATGTTTCCAGTTCCTTGTTTTTGTGAGGGTTTCTGCTGACAAGTGGGAGAAGGTGAGGGCAGACCAGGCTATTCCAGGTTTCCAGCAGCATTCCCTGCTGCACCAGAGCAGCACATGAGCACTTTGTGTGCCTGGCCAGAATTGTGACAGCTCTAAGCAGTGTAAGTCCAGCCCTGGACATGGGAAGGACTGGCCTCTGGAAGGACCATCCTCCTCTGGAAGCCTGGCAGAGCTGGGCTTCCCCCCTGTAGTTCCAGCAAACGGGTCTCGTGCCAACAGTAAATGAATGTGACAGATAAAATTTGCTCAGACTGCTGTGTTTACACCCACTCCAAGATCCAAATCATCATTTCCCACTTACTGGCTCTCTTGGCAGCTCAGATCCTACCCCGGCACGCTCCAGGCTTGCTGTTTAATGTCTCCATTACAACTGGCGAAGGGAATTGTGTTCTCTTGCAGCTTTACCTTGTTAACAAATCCCTTTTATGTTTTTTTCCTTATGGAAGCCACACAGTACCCAGCACAGTTTTCCTGGGAGCTGGAAGTGCAGGGAAATGCTTTGGTCTGCACCTGTGTGTGTGGAGCTAAATTTGGGCTCCATGGCAGCACTTTGGTGGCAAACCCAATCTAAAGGTGTGTTTTTTTTCCCAAACATCAGGAAAATACACTGTCCCCAGCCCATGCAATATTTTTATACATTTTTTATTTCTTTCCATCTATGTATTTTCTCTTTTTCTCTCCCCCTTCTCTATATATTCTGTTTCTCTCTTTATATGTGTTTTGTCTATATAGTCTCAGCTGGGTAGGTTTAATTTTGCTAACCACTGAATCACCTTTTTCACCATCCCACACACTGCAGAGCCTCCCTGTTTCCCTCTTTTTTCCTTCCTGAGCCTGGATGTTTGGCTGAACCCTTCCCTTGGAGGCTGATGGCTGGGATGTAGCTGATTAATCTAATGGAGGTGGTTGTGGAGAGGGCAGGGAGGAATCCCAAGTGAAGAGATTCCCAGGGAAGCCACTCTCCTTTCTCCCAGGGAGGAATCCCAAACAGAGAGACTTTGGGAAGCCGGTCTTCTCACTCCCAGGGGAGAATCCCAAAGGGAGAAGCTCCCAGGAAAGTCAATCTCCTCTCTCCAAGAGAGGAATCCCAAGGGAAGCTGGCCTTGTTCCCTGCTGGTACCTCCAGCCCCGGCACGTGTCCCGGAGCTGACGTGCTCAGCCTCCTCTGACGTTCAGGGATTAAGGGTTAAGGATCTTCCTGCTTGGCCTCAGCCTGACACACTTCCTGGGAATGGCTTCGTGCCCACTGGAGCTGGGGATACCCCTTCCCATCTCCCTGCACGCTCCCCCCGTTCTCCCCAGAGTTCCATCACAGGATCCCAGGATGTAGCCGCTAGAATTAAAGTAACAAAAGGTTAATGAGTTGCTAAAATATGCACCTGATGTCAAAAAGGACATTCCCCACGCTTTCCAGGGCTGTAAATACCCCAAATCCCGGGGAATTGGCGCTCCTGGCTTTCTACTAAACGAGCTGAAGTAGGACAGGGCGCTGCGCTCTGCTTTGTTTGTTTAACTTTTCCTTCAGACAGTGGGATGCTCCAACCTTCTTCCCGCTTTTCCTCTGTAAACACTGTGTTGCTTTAATTATCAGCACGGAGAGCTCCAAGAACAATAATCTCCGGCGCTGGGGCTGGCCCGGAGCCACCCACGGCCCCGGGAACAAACGGTCATTCATTTTGCAGCCCTTTCTGAACCCGAATGTTTACATCACACGTTTCGCTCCACGTGGTGGGGTGGGGAGAGCAGGAATATTTTCGCAACACTTAAAAGTTATGAGTGTTCCGAAATCTCTTGGCATTAGCAGTATAAATTGTGGAATAGCAGCGGGTGTTTATGCTCCAGAGGGGGAAGGTGTCAGGGATTCGTTGCTGCTGGGCTGAGGCAGACTACGGGCTGGGATTGGGGGTTTCCTCCCGTTTTCTGCAGGTTTCCTTAAATATTTTACCCTTTTTACAGTCAGGTCTTGCCTACTTACGACAGCTTGGATGAGCCGTCTGTCAAAATCATGAGCTCCATATTTGCTTCTTCCCTAAACGTGGTCACCACCTTTTACATCATGGTAGGAACTTCCACTTCTCTTCCCTTGCCAGAAATCTGGAGGGGCCACAGGGATGAGGATTTATCTACAGCTGGGGCTGGTTTCTGCTTATCTGTATTTATTCTGACAGATAAGCTGTCGTGCTGAAAGCAGAGTTAGGTGGGAGGTGATGAACCCAAGAGTGCAGGGGGCATTGGGAGAGTCCAAATTTTCGGAGTAGCACGTTCCCTTGGATGGAGGCAGAGTGGAGCCCAGCTCTTCCTGGGCCCAGCCTGGAGTTGGGGCTGCTGCCTGGAGTTTGGGAGAGCTTTTTCCAGCCTGTGGTGAAGGAAGTTAATGCTTCATAAGGCAGCAGTTAATAAAACTGGGTTAATAATTCCTGAGGAGAGCCTTGGCCCATGAGCCAGGCTGCTGCAAGGAATTGTGACAGTCCCTTGCTGGAGAGGGACAATCCGTGGGCCTGGCAGCAAGCAACCTGTGTCCTCCAGGAAAACCCCTGGATTTGTTGAGAAACTTGCTTTTAGTCAGCTCCCACTCTTGATGAACGACCTGTCCCAGGTTTTGGGGTGCTGGGGCTGCTGGCATGTTGCCCCTGGCTGCTCCAGCAGGAGGTCACCATGCTGCCCCTGTGTGAGGAGCAGGTGTGAAGTGCTCTGGAGTCCAACCCCGCTCCCCTCCCCTCCCCAGGTGGGCTTCTTTGGCTACGTGAGTTACACCGAAGCCATTGCTGGGAACGTGCTAATGAACTTCCCTTCCAACGTGGTGACGGAGATGATCCGAGTGGGGTTCATGATGTCGGTGGCAGTGGGGTTCCCAATGATGATCCTGCCGTGCAGACAGGCACTGAACACCCTGCTCTTTGAGCAGCAGGTAAGATCCCAGGGCTGCCTCCAGGTGAGACTTGATTTTTGAAGGGTTTTTGTGACTCTTTGGTCTCTGACTGGGCTCCAAACGTGCCTTGGCTCAGTGAGGCTCTGGTCATAATGGCATGTGGCAGGTACTCGCTATCCAGAGGGATAATGCCTCAGCTCCCATAAAATGCTCAGTGCCCAGGGTGTGGTAACAGTGCAGCAGGGACCTGTGGCCATCTCTAAATCCTGCTCTGCGCAGGCACTTGGAGCTTTGTGTCCTCTGCAGAGGGATTCCATGGGCCGAGGGGCTGGAGTTCCCAGTGTAGAGCCCATGTCCTGCGCCTGCTGCTCCCTGCTCTGCTGGCGATTCCAGCTCTGGCACAGACACATTACACAGCTCAGAGCCGGGGTGGTTCTTCCCCTCAGAAAGAGGGAGAAATGTGCTTTTGGAAGCAGCGGAGCCTCCTCATTTCCTGCTACTCCAGCTGCCGTCCTTTTGCTGGCCAACTCACTGAGCTCAAGCTCCTGTTCCCGGCCTCGGAGCCCAGCCCAGCCCCGTTTCTTCTTGCTTCCTTGAGTGCCTGCTCATTCCTGCTCCATTATTCTCACCCAGCACCTTTGTCAGCAGCCCTGGAGCAGCCCTTTCCCCTCCGGGTTCGGATGTCCCCTTCCTGCAGCGCCTCCCGGGCTGCGGTGCCGGCCCGGTGCGGGGGCGGGCGGTGGGATATGGGATACAGCCCTCTCCCACACGTTCCACCTTTCCCAGGGCCAGCTCCTCAGCCAGCCTTTGTGACTGAAGCTGGTCTGTCTGCTGGAGACTGTGGGTCCCTTGTGGCAGTGGCGTGTTCTCCTCTGTGCATTGTGCGCGCGGAGCGCGCCGATGGGATTCAGCAAATAACAGTAAGAGATTGTGGGAATGTTCTGAGGCCTTTGTGTGTCCGCATAAATAGAAACCTCTTAGGCAGGAAATAAAACTTGAGCAATTTATAGCTCTAAATCCTGCCACTTCTGCCTGTGAGAAGCCCCCGGCTCTTTTCTCACGTTGGGAAGGCCTAGGGATGGGGGCAGACAGTAGTGAGAGCCAGCGGGTGCAGAGGAGGAAGCGCTGGAAACACTTGGGAACACTTTGGATCTCGCCTGGGCTCGGCTCGTGGCTGCCTGGGCTCCGAAGGTGTCGCTTTGCCTTCGTCTCCCATCTGTGCAGCAGCAGAGCCGGGACCCTCCGAGTCTGCAGGGCACACTTGGGCCTCTGCCTTCCACACCTCCCACTCGAGGGCTGGGATGGGATGGGGTGGGAAGCAGAGAGCCTCTGGAATTCCTCCGGCAGCTGCCCAGCAGCATCCATCCCCTCCTGCCATCTCCGTGGGGTGTCCTCCCACTCGCAGGGAGGACATACCTGTGGTATAGCAAACCAGGAATGGTCCTGCTCCCAGAGCAAAGCCAGAGCTCTTCCCCTGTGACTTCTCCCTCCTGCTGCGCTCCTGTCCTCCTTCCTCCTGCCCTTGGCCTTGGGCTGCTCTCTGAGTCCCTGCACAGGGACTGGGGCATAGCTGAGGGGATCTCATTTGGGATGGGCTGGAGCTGCTGGGAGCGTTGCTGAGGGAATTGCCAAGGGGCTGAGGAGTGTGATACAGGAGCTAAACTCTCCCCCTCCACCCTTCCCCTCCCAGCAGAAGGACGGCACCTTCGCTGCTGGGGGCTACATGCCCCCCCTGCGGTTCAAAGCCCTGACACTGGCTGTTGTGTTTGGAACCATGGTCGGAGGCATCATGATCCCGAATGGTGAGTGAAGAGCTGGGAACAAGGGCTGGCTGCTTTCTCTGGTCTCTGTTATTTGTTTTCCTGGCTGGGGTGACCAGACTCACACCCCATCCTGCCCGAGGGCTCTGGCAGCCATCCCGTGCTGCTGCTCTGGCACTCCTGGAAAAGACCTTTGCTGACTTTTCCTCTTCTTCCCCAGTGGAAACGGTCCTGGGCCTGACAGGTGCGACCATGGGAAGCCTCATTTGTTTCATCTGCCCAGCTCTTATTTACAAGAAGATCCACAAGAATGCGCTTTGTTCACAGGTCAGTGCTGATGCTGCTTGACATCCCCCTAAGCCCTCTGCAGAGCCTGGGAACGTGCTCCACTTGGCTGCAGCAGAGAAACTGCTGAGCACCTCCTCCAGCCTCCCCCTCCAGTCTGCCCAGTACAGGTGGGAGCTGTTCTGGGTGGGTGTCCAGCTTAGGGACGCACAGACAGTGGCAGAGGTGCTGGCCCGAGCTGGAACACCAGCTCTTTTTGTCCCTCCAGCAGCAAGTGAAACAGTCATTTTGTACATAAAATGCTGCTTCCAGTCCCTCCTCCTGGTGGGATTCAGGTTTTGGATCCTCAGAACAGGAAATCCAGGCAGCCTGTAAAACCTTAAAGCCTCACATCCCGACCTGCCCGGGCTGGGTAAAACAAACAGGGCTCCACGATGTGGTTTGTGCTGCCGACCCTCAGCTTTCTGCTTTCAACCAAAATAATAGTAAAAAGGAACACACACGTAGAGGTGTTGCTTCAGGAATTGATTTTCTGAGGGATTGGGGTCGTTCAGAGGCTGTTAGAAGTTTAACTTTTCCTTTTGCTCCAGTTCAAATTGGCCTCCTCGGGGACTGAAACAAAGTGGCTCTTTGCTGGGCTTGATCTATCTGCTCCTGCAAATACCATGGGCTGAAATTAACAGCTTTTGGGGTTTTTCTCTAACAATAATTTAATCCACTGCCTTTTTCACAGGCCTCTGTCCCAACATTCCCAGTCAGGACAGTGCTGGGCTGGGAATAAGGTTTTGGGCACAGTGCGGAGTCAGCAGGGGAGAGCAGCACGTTTTTGTGGGGCCCACAGAACTGGTGGCTTGTTCTGTGCTTAATGACTTGTGGCTTTGCAAACCTACGTGAATTTTTTAAGCAGGGTGTGTTTTTTTTCTTCCCAGTGCTTTCCCTGACACAAGGAAATAGTCCAACTTTCCAGCTTTCACTCTGAATTCTGACACTTAGCTCCGAACTTCTTTGAGTGAAACCCCGAGCAGGAATCTGAATGCCAGCCTGGGTTTTTCAGGGAAACAAAGAGCACTTTCAAGAATTGCTTTCTATTCTGGCTGAGCCGGAGCGTTTCCCTGCAGTGCCTCGAGGCTGCACTCAGGACAGGCTGAGCTCTCAGCCCGGCTGCTCGGGGTGGGACACTGGGGCCCTCACAATGCCTGACCCCAAAGCCGGTCACGAGGCCGAGGGAGATGTTTGTCCTGCAGAAATCCCCACAAAGGAGGAAGGGCTTATCTAAAGCATCAGGCCCCGGGTTACCTCTCGAGGGGCTGGCAGCAAGCTGTCCAGCCTTCCCTGAGTGATCCATTGCCTGTCAGGTCTGCATTCCTGCTCAGAGCGAGGACACACCTGCCCGCCCGAGCCAGGCTGCTCCGCACCTCCCCACCTCCACAGCCCAGCTCAGAGCCCACCCTCTCCTCCTCCCTCCAGGTCTTTGCAAAGGCTCATTTATTCTTTCCCTGGAGCTCTGTCTTTGGTCTCCTCCTTCATTCCTGCTCTCCTTTGATCAGGTGCTCCACTCCATCAAAGTCAGCTCCTCAGGAAGGTGGCGGGTGGGGGGAGAGGAGCCGCCCCGGGCTCAGCTGTCCTTCCCTTCCTGTCCCTGTCCAAACAGCGTGCATGGACGTTCTCCCTCCTTCCCTCCATCAGCTTTAGCCTCCTTCAGAGCAGCAAACCTCAGCACCAGCTTTTACACTTCTCTGGGTCATCTTGGCTCTTGTGCTGCTGAGAGCTGGCTGCTTTTATTGGGCCACTTCTGGCACCCAGCAGCTTCCAGTGCCAGGCAGGTGGTGACATGGAAGGTCAGGATTTTACAGGAGATGGTGCAAACGGAAGCCACGACTCAGGGATTTTGCACTAAAAGTAGTGAAGAGGATTTCAGGCTGGGGAAGGAAATAGGCCAGCAAAGGGCTTCTGCTGGGGATCTGGGAACGACTGGAGCTGCTGCTCGGCCGGGCTGGGCTGGGAGTGCCCTGGTTGGAAGGGTTGGGTTGGAAAGGCAGGTCTCAGAGCAGTTCAAAAGCCTGCAGTCAGGCACACAGCGCTGTGAGTGGAGCAGGGAGAGCGTTCCCTTTCTTGTGGTTAAGCATCTGTTCCTGTAAAGGTCCGCGTCCCGCTGCTCCCCGGGAGCCCCGGCTTTGGCAGAGCTGCCGAAGGGCGTGTGGGGGTCTGTGAACAGAGCGTGGAGCTGCCAACAGGAAGGTGTTGCCTTCCCAGTGTTGACACAAGCCTGTCCGAGAGGCCCCTCCTAGGGAGGCCGGAGTTGCTGTTGTCCCAGTTGGGGAAGAGGAGCTGACGGAGGTCAGGAAGTGACCTCTCGGCTCGCTCCTGTGCGGGTGGAAAAGAGATTCCCTCTGCCCTTCCCTGGCAGCGCAGGGGCCAGCACAGCTTCCCCACCAGCACCTCCAGGGGTACAGCCCCCCAAACACAGCACCTCCAAGGAGGGACCCGGCAGTGACCGGGGCTCTGCATTCCTTCGCCATGACTCCGTCCCTCAGAACGCTCCGTGTCCAGGAGGGCTGGGATGGCGTCACGCCACACAAATGCAGCGTGTTTGCTTCCCGTGGCTGCAGGAGAAGGGCTGAGCTAACGGCTCTGCTGTGCAGAGTTGGAGGCATCTTCTGGGAGGAAGGAGGGCCCAGGGAGCGTGGCTGGCCGAGGAAACGGCCTTGTAAACTTCCTCTCCTGAATTCCCGTCCGTGCTCGGAGCGTGGCTCCCAGGAGAGCTCCCTGGCCCTGCTGACCTGCTCCAGGGCTTTCCACAGCCTCTCGCCATGTCCGTGCTGAGAGGGGTTTCTGCAGAAGGGTCCATGCTCTTGGTGGGATCGCTGGGTCTGCGGGAGATCATTCCCGTGGGACCAGACCTTGGCTCAGAATGCAGTGCAGTGCTGAGCCTCCCCTTGCTCCAGGATCTCTGGATGCTGTGGGGATTGCTGGCTCCTCTGCCTGGATGGGTTCCTTGAGCCCCCGAGTCCTTGCAGCCCTCACTCCCATTCCTTCGATAGCCTTGGTGGTCCCCCGAGCACAAACCGCCTGCTTTTCCATGTCATAAGCATCTCCATGGAATTAAGCCAAATCATGGACCTCTTTATTGTGCTCTTCAGCTGGGGAGGTGGTAGGTGAGGAGGGGGTGCTGGGGGGAGCTGGGTGAGGGCGGCTCAGGGACAGCCCAGCCTGTCTGCGACTGCCACGTGTGCCCGTACCCGCTGCTCCGGGAGCTCGCAGCTGAACTCCAAATGTGCAACAATCAAAGGGGTTTCAATCCGAGGCATTTGAGCCCCTGGTTCCCCACTAAGATAAGAAACAACAAAAATCCTTTTAAAGCATTTAATGTTTTCAGCCGTTTCCTACAGTTCCCTCCTCTCCCACGTTGCTCCTGGTTCCTGTGGCACCAGAATAGATCCTCTTTGTGGAAACGCTCTTCCTCTCCGCTGTTGTTTCTGGAAGGTGCCAGAACAGCCTCCCAGGCACAGAATGCATTTGTGCCGGGGCCGTGGATTGTGGGAGGGGAGGAAGTGGAGCAGCTCGAGCCCAGGGCAGCAGTGCAGGACCTGCTGACTCGGCGTTTGCCCCGAGGGGTGGATGGCAGGATATCTGCTCTTTGTGCACCCCGGGCAAGGCAGGCAGCACATTCTGCTCCTGTTTCCTCTGCAGCGGCTCTAAGGTCTGGCCTCTGCTCCCTGGCCACGCTGCCCCCGATGCAAAGCTGCTCCACGTCCCGCCAGCCTTTTCCTTCCGAAGGCGTCGGGCTGTCTGCGGGGTGTGCTGGGAACGGCCCTGCGGGCTCTCCTGGGCCCGGCTCTGACCACGCTGCTCCGTGTTTCTGGGCGACCTCCCTCAGCACGAGGAGGGTGAGGAAAGCATCAGCCCCTCCTCCCCCCCCTCTGGAAGTGCCAATGATTTAATTCCTCCTTCCAGTTTCACCTCTGCCCTTGATTTGCAGTTTTCTGGCAGCTTCCAGTGGTGCAAGTGCTCCCTGTGGCCGTTGCTGGTTTTCCCCACACTGAGAAGCATCTTTTTGTTGTGCTTTTTGTGAATTGGGATGTAAATCTGGAGAATGAGGATTTGGGGGGGGAAAGGATGAGTCACAGAATCATGGAATGGTTTGGGCTGGGAGGGACCTTAAAGCTCATCCAGTTCCACCTCCTGCCATGGGCAGGGACACCTTCCACTAGACCAGGTTGTCCAAGTGCCATCCAACACTTCCCATGACTCATGTGGAATTAGATCCTTTTAGATCAATTTGTCATCACATAACAAGCTGTAAAAATTCTTTTGCTGCTCATCACTTTCTCCTTTTTGAGGCAGAGAAATTCCAAGAGCCCTTCCCTCCACGGGATCCAGATTCCATCCTTCTATTTTAATCCCATTTGATCCTGGCTTTCTGGAAATCAGGGAGTCCCTTCTCAGCAGCTTCTTGAGCCCTGGGAGCAGGACCTGAAAGCAATGTTACCCTTGCTTTCAAAACCAAGGATTTTTGAGCAGCTCCCTCGAATTGTTGGGGGCTGTGACCAGGCCAGGCTCCTCTGTGCTCAGCTAGACCCGATTTCATGGAATTCTCATGCTGGGAATACCAGGAAATGAGTCTTTGCAGCAGGACTTGTGTCTGCCACATGCATTTTGCTATCCCTGTGTCCCATCCAGTCACTTTTGAGCCCTTCCAATGCAGGAGCTGCCTTTTGAACAGCTTCCAGCCTCCGAAATTCCTATTCCCATGGCTCTGCACCCAAATAGGAACCTCAGCCAGGAGCAGCTGCTTTTCCTGTTTCTCTCTGACATTTCTCTCTCCTTCCTGACACATGTCACTGCGCTGAGGTCGGAATTGTGTGGAGGCACCGTGGGAATGCCGTGGGGAGCAATCCCCTTGGTTTTCCTGTGCTGACTGTCCCTCTGGCACTCTGCAGGTTATCCTGTGGATCGGGCTGGGAATGCTGGTGATCAGCACGTACACCACCCTGTCTGCCACCGAGGACACCCCTGTGAGGACGGAAGCAGTGGGCTTGGAGCACCTGGACAGAGAGGAGAACAGAATTGACCAGGATTCAGTCAAACTTCCAGGTATGTGCTCCCTGGAGTTGAGTTTCCCAGCCCTGTTCTCAGCTTCACGTCTTAAAAAGAAGGAGAAGGTCGTTTTTGTTTTTTTTTATTTTTTATAAAGTGTGGCGGAAGCAGGGTAATTTCCAGGCAGCTCCCTGCATCTTCCCAGATTCCTGGGGCCTTTTCCAAAGAAAAGCTGCACTTTTGTCTACTGGAAAAGCCTGCTGTGACCTCCAATGGTACTTTGTGGGAGTTGTTTTTTTTGGAAGGGAAAGGTCGGGTGCAGGCCTGGGATCCCCTGGAGGGACAGAGCACGGATCCCTGTGTGGGATGAGCACAGTGCCCACCTGGCCCAGCAGGACTGTTCTCCCCCCATGCCACCCCAAGAACCAGCCATCCATCACCCTCAAAGGTGCGGAAATTTATGGGAACTGCCTTTTTTTTTTCGGTGCCCAGGGTATAAATTTGGACTCGGCTTTCGCTCTGACAAAGCCTGTGATTGTGCCTCAGCTTTGTTTACCGGTTCCTGTTATTTATTATTTGTTTGCTGGGGCTGCTGATGGAATTACGGCCGCTCCTCCCTTTCCCAGCTGCTCGGGAGCGAGGCCGTGGCGCGCAGGTGCCGCCTGACCCCACGCTGCCCCTCGGCCCTGCCGCGTCCTGTTCCTTCGGTGTGGTTTTGTTTCCTTCTGCTCCTGTGGGGTTTTTTTTTTTTTGTTCTTTGGAGGCCTTGAAATATCCTCACGGAGATTGAGAGCGGAAGGGAGAAAGGGGCTGGCTCTTCTAGAGATTATCCTCCCTCCTGGTTCTTGGCCGGGTTCCTGCCCGGCAGCTTGGAGCGTCTCCCACACCGGTGCTGCTGCCGATAACATTCACTCCGGGCTTGCTCTGTGGTGGAGTTTACTTGTGGTTTACTCGTGGCTTACTCAAGGCTGTGTGTGCCTTCCTGGGCATGCGGATGCCAGTGAACTCCCGAGCAAGAGATGCTCCCAATCCCTTAATGGAGCCCTCAGCAGGGCCGGGAGGAGGGATGCGATTGAATTCTTCCGTCTTGGTTAATTTTGGAGCAGTAATGGCCAAAGAACAGCTGCTCCTTTCAGGAGGAATCGCTAATGACACGTGTTCTGACTGGGAAAATAAAAAATCCCATAAAACACGGTGTCCGCTGGAGTTTGCTGAATCTTCTCCCCTTCTCGGCGTGAGCCGGGGCGGCAGAGCAGGATGCCAGGCTCTGATCATCCGAGCGATCCCAGAACCCGCCGGCAGCAGCTCTGAGTGCTGCTGGATTAAATAATCCCACCCGGGAGGAAGGCGGGTTTAGTGCTCCCGGGTCATAAACTTCCCAGGGAGGAGCTGTGCGGCTCTGGGGGAAAGCTCAGCTGTCCCCCAAGGTCCCTTTGGCAGCAGGGGCTCCGTCCCCGAGGAGGAGGAAGGGCGGGGGGAGATGGAGCCGGGCAGAGAAGGGAGTCAGGGACCCGCAGGGTGGACGTGGGGCTGCCCCGGGAGAGCCGCCTCTGCGATTCCTTGGATCTGTGCCTCCCTGTGCCTCTGCAGGATGTCGGCTTGACTAGCAATGAGAGGCGTTAAATGGTGCCCTTCATCCTCCGCCGCGGCTCCCCCTCGTCCTCGCCCGCCTTGTTTTGCAGAGCAGGAGCTGCCGCCTGGAACGCGCCGCAGCAGCTGCATCCTGTCGTTGCAGGGGCGCAGGATGCGGGCTGGGCCGCCCCCGGCAGCTGGGTGCCCTCCGGATGGGCCGGATTCCTCACCCGGGGCTGCAGCAGCGTCCCACGGCTTCTCCCCGGGCTGCTGGGTGCTCAGCCCCTTCCCCAGGGCGCCTTGTGCCCTCTCCCTGGCTGCAGGGTGGTGCTCCGGGCTTCTTTCCTGGTGCTGCTCCCTTCGGGTTCTTCCAGACCCCTTCTCCCAGGTGCAAGGTGCCTCCGTACCTCTGCCCCTTCCCTGGGCACGGGGTTGCTCCGTGCCCTTTCCTGGGCTGCCCCATCCGAGGCAAACCGCAGGGCCTTTCCCCAGCGCTGCCTTCCCCGCCTGCCTCCCTCCTGTCAGCGTGTGAGAGGAGTTTTATTGGCCTCTTTGATGTTGTGGAGCCCAGAACTGGAGAGACTTTCATTAAAGCCCTGCCCCGTGGGCCTGGGGATTATGAATATTAGAACATTGGCCTTTTATGTGAACACGTATTGACCAGCGGCCTCGGAATCGTGTTTTTCCTAACGACACCCAAGTGCCCATTATAGCCCCAGCCTGTGGTGCTGGAGGTTTTACTGTCAGCAGCTCTTCGGGAAAGGGATAAAACCCCTTGCAGCCCCGTCCTGCCGCTCCACGCCGCGGCTGCGCCTCTGTTAAAAGGTTGCTAAGCTGCCTCTGAAAGCTCAGGAAGGCAATTATCCATTTAAAAAAAAAAAAAAAAAAGCTAATTAGGCAATTTCTCTCCGTATTTAAAGCACCCTCGAGGGTCTCAGGGGGGATTAAGATTTTGTAATATTTTTCAGCTCCTTACTTGATCGTTTGTGCTTCATCTTCTCCCTGGCGTTGTGCAATGTTGGGTAACAAAGCCCTGATTCAGGCTCCTTGTGCAAGAGCCCTTTTCCCGGTGTGCCCACAGCGGGCACCGCGCTCCAGCCCTCCCGGTGTCCTGTGGGATGGGGTGGGCTGCGTTACATGGGCCGGGGCAGAATTCGGGGTTGCGTTTGGCACGCGGCATCCCTGCATCCTCCATCCCCGTGTCCGTGTGCTTGCCCCACCAAAAGCAACCTGCTCGACCCAGGCTGGGTCCCTGCTGGCATTCCCGGCCGGAGCAGCCCCGGAGATGTGTGGAACGTGGCTCCTGCATCCTGCTTAGCTGCAGGAACAGCTTGGCTCCGCGGCGGCTCTCCCTGGTGCTTTGTGCGAGCGAGCTTTTAATAGTGCCTGTGACACAGAAAAGGAACCAGCAGCCTCTGGTAATTTGGGTTGGTTTTTACTGCTGGTGCGTCAGGAGACAACTGTGAACTAATTTCAGGGATGCCATTCCATAACCTTGTGAAATCTGGACCCGTTTCGGGGGGAGGGAGGGCTCCTGGAGGCGCAGCTGGGCCGGGGGCTCCCTGGGGAGGGCCTGTCCCTGCCCTGCTCCGGGTGCGGGGCTGCTCGGCACGTCCGAGGGCAGCGTGTGCCCCCAGCCCTCTGCCCCACTCGTTCGGCTCCGTTTTCCTTGGCACGAGCTCCTGGGTCCTGCTCCATATCATGCGATGAAGGAATTTGAGCAGATCTGGAACCGCGCTGGCACGAGCAGCTCCTGAACCCCGTGTCCCTGGTCAGCCCTAGGATGATGCTCTGGAGTGGGTGGTATGTCCCGGAGCTCCCTGTGCCCTTCCTAAGGTTCCCCTGCGTTTGTGGTGAGCAGAGCGGGGCCCATCCTGCTGCCTCTGCCCAGGGCAGGGGCTGTGGAGGCACATTTCGGCTCCGAGAGGCTGGAAAAGCGCGTGAGGAGGGATTTAGTGCCTGCCTGGGACCGTTGCAACGATCCGAACCAGGAGCGGGGGGGAGAAGGGAAGCTTTTAGGTTGCTAATCATGAAATTTTATGGCAGCCTGGAGAGGCTGTTGGCAAACCACAACACACCCAGGCACGCACACACACAAATCAGCTGCAGGACGCCCCGGCTTCCCCTCGTGTGAGCGGAGCTGCCGGAGAGCCGGGGGGTCAGAGCGAACCCTCCCGGTGCTGCCTCACGCCCCGGCCTCTCCTTGGGAGCCAAAAAGCTTTTACAGCCTCTCCGGCCTTGCCTGTAAAGTCCAAGGCCGCTCATAAAACATGACGAGGCGCAGCGTTACTGGAAGACGCTCCAAAGGGACCTGGAGGGCAACAAGACAGGCAGAGCCTGAGCAAAACTGTTCCCCGCAAAGCACCCGGAGCCCCGGATGGATTTCCAGGCAGCCCCAGAGGTTGTTAATTCACGCCCTGATGATGAACTTAATTTTGTCTCCCGCTGAGCAAATGACGGCTTAGAGGCAGCTTGGCCTTATTGCGGCGTGGAGACTTTTGGGTTTGTGTTTTGTTTGTGTTTTGGGCTTTTCCTGCATTGTTTGCAGAGCGGGGAACGTGCCTCTGCCTGATTTATGATGGAAGCTGCCAGGGACACTCCCGGAGTGGAGCGGGGCCTCCCCCGGCCCCTCGGGCTGCCCTGGGCCCGCGGGGGGTTCACCTGCTGCTCTGGGCAGGGGAACTGCTGCGTTTAACTCCTCCGGTTCCTGCTTGCAAGGAAAGCTTCCCCCCCTTTTTCCTTCTTATTTCCTCTCCTCTTCCTTTTTATTTCCCCCTCTTTCCTTTTTATTTCCCCTTGAACACCATCTCGCTGCCTCGGCTCGTCGTTCCCATCCGCTGTGGGAACAGCCCTGCCTGCGTTGGGGTTCTCTGGATCCTCTGCTCCTCTGCGACCGGAGCCATCTCCCGCCTCCATGAACCAATTAATGACAAACTTTCCTCCAATGGAGTAAATAATTTCTTGCATTGAGGCCAGGATTGAGCTGGGAACATCCGCAGCCGTGCCGAGCGCTCTCCTCCCCGGCCTCGGCCTCCCACTTCCCAGGGCCCCCGGCCAGGGCTGGGCACTGGTTCCTGCAGCCCAGTTTTTCCTGAAAAGGAGGAGTGTCCTGCCCTGACTTGCTGAACCCTGGGAAGTCCCTCAATGGAGAGAGGGGGACCCTTGGGTACTAGACTTGAATTTCTCAGAAAATCCAAGTCCTTTTCCCCTCCCACCATCATTCCCAAAGCGGAGGAACGTGGAAAGCCGGCCAGCCCCACACACGTTCCCTCCTCTGGGTGTGGAGCTCCGGGCTGGAGTCCGGGTTTCTGGAGAGGCTCAAGGTCCTGCTGGCACTGATCCCTCTGGGCCAGGAGTTTGTACTTAATTTTTTGTGAATTTTTGTTGTTCTCCCCCCCCCCTCAGCTCGGGCAAGGCCCACGCAGCTGAAGTTGTGGCAATCCCTTCTTTCCCATGAGTTCATCTCGTAATAAATCGCACCAGCCCTGCGGAGGGGGAGGAGAAAATGGAAAGATGTTTATAGAATTAATTCCCCAAAGGAAATCACACGGGGGAGGGTAAAGGGGGGAAGAGTTGGGAATTTTTTTTTGTTACAGAAGATAGATTTTTTTTTTTCAAGAGTTTGTTGGATGGAAAAAAATCTGCAGAACAACTTCACTGCTGGGAAACAATTCGATTTCCTCCTCTGCTGCTCTCCAAAGGAAGAGTTCACTCCCTGTGTGGGTTTTCTGCCACGCTGGGGGTGGAAGGGACCCTTCCCATCCCATGGAATGTGCAAAAGATTCCGTGTGGAATATGCTGGTCATACCAGTGCTGAACACAGTGACTGGTTTGACTGGGATGTGTCTTCCAAACACATGCCATCTCTTTGAGGGCAAGGTGGGGGGAAACTCCCCCATCTCCCTCAGGAGTTTCCCCTAATTAATGCCTGTTTAATCCCCCTCTTCAAAACTTCTGCGGGAAAAGGAAACCTCCCCACCCCTCCTCCGATAGGCATTTGAAGGGCTGTGGGAACACTTGGGCACTAAAAGGTGGGAAAAATCAAAATAAAAGAGTTTTTAAGACGTTTCACAGCAAACAGCAGCGTGGGGGCTGGGCTGGACCCCAGCTCGGGTTCTGGTGTTGGGGGGTTCGGGACTGGATCCCAGCTCTGTCTTCTCCAATGCCGGGGGATCCGGGTCTGGATTCCAGCTCGGTCTCTCCCGGAGCCGGGGGTCCGGGGCAGGGAGCCGGGGGGATGCTACCATCTGGTGGCACTGGCTCGCAGCAGCAGCCGGCTCCATCCCGGCTCCATCCCGGCTCCATCCCGGCTCCATCCCGGCCACGCTTCCCTGCCGGCAGCTCCATAAAAATCCACCACAGGGAAAAAACAACCAGCTGACCCCGGGACAAAAGCTTCCCCAGCCTCACGGCGCTAAGGTTGGAGGGAAAGCAGCGGCTGGGCTGGGATGGACACAGCGATTCCCAGATCCCACACCTCATCCCCGTCTCCATCCTGTGTTTGCAGAGCAGAACCCGGCGGTGGAGGAGCCCGAGGATGACCGTGATAAACCCAAAGTGCCCGAGGAGAAGGAGGAGATGGAGCAGCCGCAGATCAAGGTGCCTGTGCAGGTACCCAAGAGGGAGGAGGAGAGAGGAAAGGTGGAAGAGAAAGTGCAGCTGGACCGTCCTGATCAAGGTAAAGGTGATTCTGGGAAAGGGAGCTGGGCTGGGAGCTGTGGGACTCCTTGAGATGCAGATCCTGAGCTCTGCACCTTTACCCTCCTCCCCTCAGACCACCTCTGTGGTGTTGTTGGTGGATTGAAGGTGATTTAGTATTTGATGCTCTGGAGGCTTGTTGGGAACGTGGCCTGCAGATGAGGGAGAGAAGGCAGGGCTGCACAAGGGCAGCACGGAGCTGGGTGTACTGGGTGTACTGGGAACCTGCTGCCTCTGACCCTGCCTGTGCACCCAGGGATTGCCCTGCCCGTGGGGGAAGCTCATCGCCACGAGCCCCCGGTGCCGCACGATGAGGTCGTCGTGGACATGGGGCGGGAGCGAGAGGAATCCGACGAGAACAAGGCAGCTCCCAGAGGAGCCAACGAGCGTCTGCTGGAGGAGGCAGCCAGGCTGAAGCCCCAGAAGGAGGCACTGGGCCCAAAACAAGGGAAGGAAGTGGTTGCTGAGAACCAGCAGCGGGGAGGGACTGCGGGGCCGGTCCCGAATCTGGAGAAGGTCCCGGAGGCAGCGGTGCAGCAGGGTGGAAGGGCACCCTACAAGGAGCTGGAGCCAGGGAAAGCCAAGCTGGATGACAAGGCACAGGCAGCCGTGCCGGATGGTGACACTGCCGAGGCTGCTGACCTGGACAAGTCACAGCTGCAGCTCCCCAGGAAAGCAGAAGAGGCTGGAAAATCCATGGAGAAGGAAGCAGAGCCTGGTAAGCATCTTCCACGGCAGCTCATCTGAGCAAGCTCTTCTGGGGCTGTAATCCCCCTGGAGATGGGACAATTTGGTCATTCCCATCTCCATCCTGGTGCTTCCTTTTAACTCCACGAGTGGAGCACGTGAGTGTGCACAGCCCCTCCGGCAGCTGCTGCGGGAAAGGAGGAATCTGGTGGCTTTGACAGCTACTGCAAGAGCTGTCAAACAGTTGTTCGCTACCCGCCAAAATGTCAGGTGCCGTGCTGTTCCTGCACGGCTCCCAAATCACCGGGGACACGGAGCCGGGAGATCTTGACAGGGAACACATTGCCAAGTGCCCGTCTAAAAGCCACTTAGAGCTGTTCTTGCATGTTAATTGGCCGAGGTAGTTAGTGCTGGCTCGCTGCCACCAGGCATGGGATTGTTAAATATTGGGTTTATTACTTCCCTCGCAGCCGTCGGGTTGGATACAAACGGTGCCGGCACGACCTGGAGGCGTTTTTAGGGAACATCTGCACTGACAGCAAAGCTCTGTCGTCCTTTGCAGGTGAAAAACAGGAGCTGCCCCTCCCGGAGAGAGCGGAACCGCTGGAGAACCGGAACGCTGAGGAGAAACAGGAGAAAGCAGAGACCAAACTGGGGGGTGAGCGTGTGTCCCGGGGCGTGCGGGGCTGCATCCCTGGATCCCTCGCTGTGGCAGGACGGGATCTTGAGGCCACAGTCCCTGCTACAATGGCAGCAGGTGGTGCCTGTCCCACCTGGCAGGACCATTTGGGGACCTGAGTTTTGCCAGCACTTGGGCCCTGCTGCTCCCTGGTGTCGGAGCCCTGGGAAGAGGGAGACAGGAGTGAAACGGCTCTGGCAGCACGGTGGGAGGGGTGTGGGCAGGGGCACATGGGGACACCTGAGCATGTCACAGGGAGAAGCTCTGTCTGCTCCTTTCCCTCAAGGACCTGGCTGCTCTGTCCCTGGGGCGTCAGAGCTGGAGCTGCAAAGCCCTTCCTCAGGGTGAGCTCCTTCCTCCAACCTCTGCCTGGCAAGGGTTGAAGCCTGAGCTTGGACTCATGTGTGAGTCCCTCGCTCTCATGCCATCCTCTTCCAGCCTCCTTTTCTGTCTCCTGGCGGGGTTTGTGGAGTCGGATCTTCCTGCCAAGGAGAGCTTCTGTAACCCATCCAGAGCTGACATGATTTCTGAGGGCTTTGGGTCACAGAGGTTTTATTTCCTCTCTCTTTTTCCCCTTTTCCAGAAGCAGGGCCGGCAAAACTGCTAGACCACAACGTGCTGCTGCAGGTGATCAAGGAGCAGCAGGTGCAGCATAAGCAGCTCCTGGACCAGCAGGCAAAGCTGCTGGCAGTGATTGAGGAGCAGCACAAGGAGATCCACCAGCAGCGGCAGGAGGAGGGGGCAGAGGAGAAGCCAAAGCCAGGTAAGGATATGGCCAGGGAGCAGGACCCCTCTGTGGGGTGCTCACAGCTCAGAGCGGCTCTAAAATCGGGCTGGGAGAGATGTGAGTTCCTTTGGCACGTGGCAAAGTCCACTGCACAGCCATTTCTGGCTTTGGAGGGAGGGATCCAGCCCCGAGCGTAGGGATAACGCCCCACAGCTCTGCTGGTCCTCCCGTGTGGCCTCATCTCTTATCTCGCAGACTGTGGTGGGGGGAGAAGGGAATGCCCTGAGAAAACCCTTTTCCTTGTTGGATTTGTCCCACAGTGGAAGCGCAGCCGGAGCCTGCCGTGCCCCTGTCCATGAGCAGGGAGGACGAAGGAGCCAAGGGAGACGCGGCCGGGAAGCCACTGAGCAAGGAGCAGCCGGAGCAGCGCCCGGGCCAGCAGCCCCCCGATTCCACCAAGCAGCACAGGGACATCACAGGCAAGCTGGAAGAGGCTGGGCACAGGCGTGACATCCCCGTGGCTCCTCCCAAGGAGTGGAAGGTGCCGCTGCAGGAGAATGACAGAGCTGTTAAGAATCCTGTGGAGAACCGGGATCCCCTCCACGGGGATGCCCAGCGTGTTCCAGCAGCCAGAAACCACCTGGAGAAAAAGCCCTTGGCGGAGGATTTGGGAGGAGAACGTGAAGCCAAAGCTGGAAGAGATGTCCACGAGAAGAAGAATTTCCTGAAAGCCGTGGAAGCAGCTACAGCTCCCATCCAAAGAGAACAGCTGGGGGCTGCCAAAGTTCAGGGAGTAGCAGGAAAGAGTTTGGAAAGAGACTCAGGAATAGACCTTAAAGCCAAAGTTCTGAGTCAGGTGGAGCCCAAGGACCTGGCAGTGGTGCCGGACTCTTCCAGTAACAGGAATGTGGCAGTGAGGGAGCAGCACTCCTGGGAGCGGGAGCGGCGGAGAGGGGCGGAGGCCGAGGGAGCGGGCGGGCGGCAGCGGGAGCCGCCTGGCCACGGGCACAGGAAGGAGGAGGATCCCCGGGAGGAGCCGCGGGGCCGGCAGGGCCGTGGGGATGGGGGTCCCTCCAAACCCGGCCCTCAGGAGGCTCCGGCTCCGAAGTCCAAGAGCGGAGCGGCCGCTCCCGGGGATCCGCAGCAGCCAGAGCGCGACGCCAAAGCCAACCGGGACCTGAAGCTGCAGGGGGGCCTGGACCTGCGCCGCAGGAGAAGGGACCTGCTGCCTCCCGACCAGGAGGAGGAGGAGGACGGGGAGGAGGAGGAGGCAGCCGCACCGGCAGCCGGGGGAGTCCTGATCGGCCTGAACCCCCTTCCCGACGTGAAGGTGAACGACCTGCGGAGCGCGCTGGAGACGCGGCTGAGCGGGGTGGCCGAGGGCGCGCAGCACCTGGTGCGCAGCCGCCACATCCAGCAGGTGACGCAGGACAGGAGCCCGTGACGTGGCCGTGCTCCGCAGGGACGGCTCGCGCTCACCGCTGGATGTCGGCCATTGCTCAGACGCAGAGAGATGTAAGCCAGCGGCGCTTTGCTGTGTTCCTGCTCGGATGCACGGGATCTCCTTGGGTCCCTGAGCACTGTCCTGGCAGCTTCCACAGCAGCACCCCCAGCGTGTGCCTGCGGGCGGCCGAGGAGACGGCGACACTGGAAGCGACATTCCTGCTGTCCCCTGCCTTCCAGAGCTGCCATCCACCTCGGCTCCCTGCCAGGCCGCTGTTCCAAGGACCTTTTCCAGCATCTCATTCATCAAATTGCCTTCTCCAACCGTGTCCCAACTCCTCTCAGAACCGGGAAGGGGCTCCATGGCCCCAGCTGTGCCGAGGGGATGTGGGATCCACACCTCGGGAAGTGCTTTACCCCAGAGAAGCTGCGAGCTGAGGAGCAGCGGAGCCAATGCTCTGGTGTCACATCGGGAGCAGAGCCTCGTGTGTTTGGGACACAGTGGTGGTTTAGGAACCTCATTTAGTAGAAACGCTGCCTTAACTGGGCACAACTCCTGCTGTTGTGCTGCCTCTCTCCCAGGGATGGGATTCCTTGGCCACACACTGGAATCACACGGAGCTCTGCTCCCGCTGCTCTCCCTGGCTGCTCCTCTCTGTGCTCTCCAGCTCCACTTCCCCTCTCCAAAGTGCATTAAGAAGCTCAACTTCCCCCTGACCCTTCCCAACCCAGCCCAGTTCTTCTGGAGGTGAGTAGTTTGGGAACAAAGGTGGCAGAGCCAGGAGGATCCAGGGGCTGGGCTCATGCACACCTACCTCTTCCTGTGTTCTGTGTGCTCTTTCCAGCCTCCCCCCGCCCTGTTCTGCATCCAGAGAGGTCCCTGCTTCACCTCTGGAAATTCATTTGGTAGGTTCCCTTCCTCAGAGCTCTGTGTGGTTTCAGACTCCCAGTTATTCATCCCTTGGCTTTTTTTGGGTTTTGTTTCTACATCCTGACCTGTGAATGTACAGAATCCAATCCCAAAGCTCTCCCTAGGCCGGCTGAGAATTCCCAGCCTGGAGCCCTCAGACCTCATCACTGTGGTGGGTTTTATATCCCGACCTCCAAATGTCTTTGGTGACCTCGAGTCTGTGTCCAGTGAGACCCTGCAGAGCTGGGACAGGGTGGGACTGTCCCTGCCTGGATGTCCCAACCTAGGGCCACAGGGAAGCGGCCTTGGGAGTCCTTTGGGAAGACCCCCTAGAACATTGTGGCCTTAAACCCCCAGAACCCTCCTCATCCCAACGAGCTTCTCCATTAACGCTGTCGTCAAGCACAAGCACCACGGCCGAGAGCCCCGGAGCTGCTCCGAGGGGCAGGGATGGGCTCTGGAGCACCAGGGCTCCAGGTCTGCCCTGGGGACATGGATCCTGCAGCATTCCTGGAGCGAGAGGGAGCCAGAGCCGGATCGGCTCCTTCATCCCCTTCGCTGCCGGCTCCGGCCCCGCGGGGTCACACCCGCCTGTTCGTTGTTCTCTGTGTGAACCTAAGGGACCAAAGATGCTCCTGGCATTCCTGCTCCTGGGAATGGCGTGGGCACCCCGAGCTGGGCTGGCAGCTGGCGGGAGCTGCCTTGTCCCGCCGGGAATGGCTCCCCCGGGGCGGGTGGGACGCTGAGAAGGAGAGCCCGGAGCAAGGGCTGAGCCCATCAATAAAATAAGCTGAAGCATTCTGATTTGAATTCCTGTATTTTTAATAAATAAAAATAGATCTGTGGCGCTCACCCAGCCCGGGGCTGGAGCCAGGGAGCGGGTGGCAGCCGCGGCCCCGGGACCGGGGACGCCGCGGGGACTCCGTCATTTGAGAACGAAGCGCTGGCTTTGAGGGTTTTATTCCCCCCCGAGCGTCTCCAGGCAGGGGCGGCTCCGGGGTCACTTCGGTGTCGCCTTTGCCTGCAAAGGGCCGCGGTCAGGACGGGCCGAGATCGCCCCCCTCCGCCGGCACCGGGATGGGATCTGGGACAGACACGTACCGCCCGGGCGAAGCATTCCCGGAGCGCCTG
>VZTN01025903.1:328682-348606 GCA_013400515.1 Erpornis zantholeuca | reverse complement strand
TGCCCACCCGCCACGTCATCCCTGCACCCCCCACTCGCTCCTCCAGCGGCCTCGCACGGTCCTGACGGGGCCGGGCCTGGCCCTGGGCCTCGGTCCAGTCCCCACCACCGGGGTCCGGGTCGGGTCCGCCCCCTCTCACGCCGCCTCTTCCTCCTCCAGCTGCCGGTGCTGCTGAGGGGCACGGCCGACGACGACACTCCCTGCCCCGGGTACCTGTTCGAGGAGATCGCCAGTATCCTTCGGGGAGCAGGGGGGGGCCCAGGGCGGGGGGTGTCCCCGGGACAGGGAGGGGGTCCCGGGACAGGGAGAGTTCTCCAGGGCTGCTTCAGGCCGTGATGGGCATTGGAGGCCTGCGGGGCTGGTTGGGGGCAGCCGCAGTGGTACTGTGGGTCCTGCGGAGGGGCTGGGACCCAGTGGAGGGACTGAATTCCTGGCACTCGGGGGGCTGCCGGTGCCCTCCGATCCCGGCTGGATCCCTAACCCGTCCCTAGAGATCTCCCACGAGTCTCCTGGAAGCAGCCAGTGCCTGCTGGAGCATCTCCTCACACGGCTGCAGAGCAGCTCCTGCCACGTCAAGCTGAAGGTGGGTCCGTGCTGGGAGCACTGGGGGGGTGATGGGATGGAACCCCCGCTCCAGGGAGGGCGGCTGTGACTTGTCCTTGTCCCCCGAGCCAGGTGCTGAAGATCCTGCTGCACACCTGCTCCCAGGGCTCCCCCCAGTTCGTGCTGCAGCTGAAGAGGAACGCCAGCTTCATCCGGGAGGCCGCGGGTAATGGGCTGGGGGGACTTGGGAGAGCAGGAACAGTCCCATGCAGGGCTGGAGACCCCAGAAGGGCTCCTGCTATAGGGGCTGTGCCAGGAGCAAGGTCCTACTCCACCTGGGAGCATCTCTCACCCTCCCCTCTGTGTGTCTGCAGTGTTCTCCGGGCCCCCAGACCCTCTCCACGGCAACAGCTTGAACCAGAAGGTGCAGGCGGCCGCACAGGTGGGTGCTGGAGGGACAGGGCAGCCCCCAGCCCTCTCCTCTGGGGACTCTGGGCTTCCCAGCGCTGCCCACACTCCTCTCTCTCTCTCTCTCTCTCTCTCAATCCCGCAGGATTTGGCCAGCATTCTCTTCTCGGATGCGCCGCTGCCGCAGCCCCTGGCACTGCCCGCCCGGCCCCTGGCCCCCGCCGGTGAGCACAGCCCCTCCTGCCCTCCCTCGGCTGGGGCAGGGGGAAACAGCAGGAAAGGGGAACGCTGAGTGCCTGTGCTCCCTCTGACATTCCCTGTGCCTCCCCAGGGATGGGCTCCAGCCCCAGCCCCTGTGGCTCCCTGCAGGGATTTGGCTTCAGCAGTGACAAAAGCGGCTCCGGTGAGTCCTGACCGGGCCCTCGCCGAGTCCTTTCCCGCTGGGAGCTGGGGCAGAGCCATGGGGGTCACTTTGTGCCTCGTCCTCTGAGCTCCCAGAGTTCCCTCAGCCCCCTTTCCCAGCCTGGAGCCCAGTGTTGGGGTGATCCCTGTGGGGCTGGGATTCTCCCCCCATTCCCGCCTCTCGCAGCCTCCACAGGGGAGGCCCTGCTGAGCAGCCTCCAGCGAGCGGCCGAGGCCGTGGCCCAGGCCGTGCTCCCGGCTCCGGGGGGGCCCCGGCGGCTCCGTGGGGACCTCCCCGAGGACACCTACGAGCCCGTCCGAGCCCCGTCCCCTGCCAGCAGCCCGGCCGTGCCGCCCCCGGCTCCTCCCGCGCCGCGCGGGTCCCGAGGTGGGTCCTGCCGGAGCAGCCAGGGGAACCTGGGGGGTCCCCACCCGTCCTGGGGGGCTTCAGCTCAGCACCACTGTCCCTGCAGTGAGCCACCAGCCGGGGCTGGCCGGGGGCGGCTGGGAGGAGGCGGACAGCGGGCACAGCTCCCGGGAATCCTCGCAGGGCAACGAGCGGAGCCGCGCCTCAGACTCCGGCAGCAAATCCGGCAGCGACAGCCGCTCTGGGGCCAGCCGGGAGCTGAGCCATGGGGCTGACAGGTGAGAGGGGCCCGGGGGGGCTGCCGTGCCCTGCCCTGGCACTGTCCCAGGTGCTGTCCCAGGAGCGCTGCCCTCATTTCCACAGCGTCACTGCTGAGTGCCCCCAGCACTGCCGGCTCTGCTCCTCCCGGGATGTTCATCGGGGTGGGGGTCCCTGTCTGTCTGGGGGTAATGCAGAGCCCCCAGGAGGAGTAAACAGGTGGTCCCTGTCCCCACGAGGTGTGTCCCCAGCAGGGTGGATGCTGACAGCCCGGGTGACTGCCGGCGGGAGCTGAGCCTGGTGTCGGGACTGACGCGCGGGGCCAGGGTCTTCCTCACCAGGGAGGAAGCTCAGCACTTCCTCAAGGAGTAAGTGTCCCAGGCGGGCACTCCCTGGAGCTGTGGGGGCTTCTGGGGGCAACCTGAGCTCTTCCCTGGGTGCCTGGGCTGGAGCCCTGGGATGAGAGGGGGCTGTGGTGACCCCCAGTCCCCATGCAGGTGTGGGCTCCTGAACTGTGAGGTGGTGCTGGAGCTGCTGGGCCGGGCGCTGGAGGATCCCAGTGACAGCGTCCGCATGGTGAGCACAGGGGGCTCCCCTGGGAGGGCTGGGGGGCCTTTGGGGGCCTGCCCGGCTCAGCCACGCTCCCTGTTCCCACAGAGGTCCATGTGTGCCATTTCTGCTCTCGGCTGCTCTGACCTGCTCTCCCCGGAGCAGATCTTCACCGTGACCCAGCAGCGCCTGCAGCTCCTCAGCCAAGGCAGCCCTGGGCCTGTGGCCAACCGAGCAACAAAGGTGAGGCTGGGGCCATCCCTGTGCCACATCTCCAGGGTGGGGGCTCGTGGGACGGGTTTGACAGCCCTTGGGGACACACAGCTCTCAGGAATAGCTCCGTGTGTGTCCCAGCAGGGTGGGATCCGCTGCCTTTCCCAGGAGCAGGGAGCCTGGGTGGGGGTGATGCTCCCTCTGAGCCCTGGGAGAGGACACTGGGGACAGTCCCTCTGCCTGGGAAAAGGTGCCCAGCTCCTTTTCTGATGCCCATCCCCTGTCCCAGATGCTGCGGCAGTTCGAGGCCCTGTGCCGGGCCCAGCCCTCCCCGAGGACCCCACGCCCGCCCTCGGCCCCCTCGGTGAGCTCGGCCGGGGACCTGCTCATGGACATCCCAGCCCTGGCCAGCGAGAGCTTCCTGACCCCCCTGAGCCCGGCCCCCACCCCTGCGGCCCCCACGGCCCCCGCTGAGGAGCCGGGGGTGGGATCGGAGCCCCCCGGGCAGCCCGGGGCGGTGGTGCCAGCCCGTCCCTGTGAGCAGGAGGGGGGCAGCGGGCTGGCAGGGGACACGGCGGCCCCCAGCCTGTCCCTGTTCGCCGGCATGGAGCTGGTGGCCCGTCCCGGTGCCGTGCTCCGGCCACGCTCGCCGCCGGCGGAGCCACGGACGCCGTCCCAGCACCAAGATGGGGGCACGGACACGGAGGGCACCCGGCAGCCATCGGCCTTCGCCTTCCTCAACATGTAGCTGCTGTCAGGCCCCGGGGGCCATGGGGGCTGTGCCCCCTCTCCCTGCGGGGCCTGCGCTGTCCTGGTGCCTCAGGAGGGACACGGGCTGTGAAATGGCCACAAGGGCCAGGGCTTCCATCGGGGAGCGTCCCTCTCGCTGTCTGTGGTGCTCCAGGGCAGGCAGAGGGGTAGGACCCCTTGTTCCTCTGAGCTGGACAGGGGTGTGGGACCTGCTGGGACTGAGCTGGGGGTGCTGTGGGGACCCCAGCATGGACATGAGCGCTCTTGGGCGGCCCCCAGCTCCAGCCTGGGCTGTGTGAGGGTGGGGTGGGAGAAGGCGCCGTCCCCATGGGGCCGGGACCCACCAATAAACCCCCACTCGGGTCTGGGAATGTGTGACTTCTTCCTGCGCCGCTGACGGAGCCTGGTCCGTGCCTGCTCCTGGCCCACAGCCCCACATCTTCCTGTAGCCCCATGGCCACCCAACAGCCCCACAGCTTTCCTCCTGCCCTGCTGTTCTCTCCCACCCCACAGCCCCCCTAGTAGCCCCATGGTTCCCCCTCTTCCTCACAGCTCACCCCCTACCCCAGAACCCCCAAACAGCTCCACTTTTTCCCATGGCCCCCCAATAATCCCATGACACCCCTACCCCATAGTTCCACCTCTCCAACCCAGCTCTCCCAATAGCCCTATGACTCCCCCATCTTCTTCACGGCTCCCCCCACACTCACAGCTCCCCAGTAGCCCCAGTCCCTTTCTCAGGACCCCAATATCCCCATTTTTCCCCCCAAAACCCCATGGCGCCCTCCGCCCACGTGGGCCAAGCCCCGCCCATTTCCCCCCCTTCTTCCTGAGTCACGCCCACATCCTTCCTCTAACCTCATTGGCTCCCTTCCCTCTAAACCCCGCCCCCCACCGCTAAACCGCGCCCCCTTCTTCTCCGTCCTTATTCTCGCCCCCTTTTCCTCCCCAGCCAATCGCGTCTCTTCCCCCGCGCTTTCCTCCCTTCCCATTGGCTGCTCGCCGCCAGCCCCGCCCAATGGCTGTGGCCGGAGCGCGGCCGTAGGTGAGGGGATGGGGGCGTTTAATGGCGGCGGAGCGGGGTCCGGGGGAGCGCAGGGAGCTCCGGGGGGAGCGGGGACAGGGTCAGGGCCTCACTCTCGGCATCGCCCCCGGAGCGAGGGGGTCTCACCTGCGTGTGGGTGCGTGGGGCCCACCACTGTGGTCGTGAGGGANTGGGGCTGGGTGTTCTCGAGGCCTTAGGGAGGGGTCTGGGTCGTGGGGGGCTCGGGGATGGATGTGCTGGGAGGTTCTGGGCGCATCTGTGCACGGGCTTGGACCTATGGCTGGAGGCCTTGGGAGTGGGGAAATTTGGGGGGTCTGGGTTTTGGGAGTTTAGAGGAATAGGTGTGGGACCTGGGTGATCCCGAGGGGCTCAGGGATTTGGGAGCTTAGGGGCCAGAGCTTGCCTCTGGGTCATGGGGGGGCTGGGGGGCCTGGGGCTTCAGAGCCAGGGAGTCTGAGCTTCAGGGGTTTTTGGGGCTGGGGGTTCAGGGTGCGGTGCTGGGCCTGGGCTCCTGAGCCGTGTTTTCCTGCCGCCAGCCCAGCGGTTTCCATGAGAGCCGTTTGTTTCCCCAGGCTGTGCAGCCAGAGGCATTGCCAAGGGCTGCGGTGGAGCCCTGAGAGGGGAAGCCAGGGCTGCCAGGGGAGAGGCTTTAGGGGCAGTGTAAATAAATGTAAAGAAAAAAGCGATGTGGTCTTTTCCTGGCTCAGCACTGGGGCTGGGGGAGTGCAGAAGGGAAAAGGTGGGAATGTGCTGCCCCGAGCTGGGAGGGGGCCCAGCCTTCCCTGTGCCCCCTGAGAGGGCACGGACACTTCCACACGAGCTCTTGGCAGGGACTGGGAGCTGCCCAGGTGGTTCTTCGGCATCCCAGCCCGCTGTGGGGTGAGCTGAACCTCCAGCCTGCACAGACAGGGCTGTTCTGGGCCCGTGTGATCCTCTGGCACTGGAGTGGAGTGAAGGAGCCCGGGATGGGGAGCAAGGCTTTTCCCTCCCTTCAGTCCTCTGCTGGAATCCCAGCCCCCTAAATGGGACAGCAGCTCATGGGCAGCCAGAGTGCTGGGTGAAAGCAGTGAGGAGTTCACCTGGAGCCTCTCCAGGGCTGTGCTCGGGGTTATTTGCCATGTGGCAATTTGGAAGAAGCTGTTTTGTCCTGTTGGGAAGCAGTCCCTGCTCTGTGCCGGCGTTTGCGGGAGCCGGAGCGCCTGCTCCCGAGGCTGGATGCTCCATGCCTTCCCCTCTCTCTGCGCTGTGCTTCCAGGGCTCCTTCCTTCTGCTCCAGCATGAAGAGCACCCGGAGCTGCTGCTCCGTCCAGAGCTCCGACGTGGCGGACCTGATCCTGACGGGGCTCCCGGCGCCGGTGTCCCGCCGGCCCGGCAGTGCCTCTCCCGCCAAGCTCCTGGCGCGCTCCGTGTCCGTGGCTGCCGACGGCAAAGCCAAGAGGAACGCTCCGGTGAGCCCCGTGTCCTTCCCGCATCCCGTGCCGGGGCAGGGAGCGCGTGCCTGGGGTGTGGGATGGCTCCACGTCCCCTCTCGCTGTGGTTCGCCCAGCACCAGCCTGGCTTTGTTCTGGCACCGCCCTCGGCGATCGCTGCTCGTTGTTCTCTGCTCCATGCAAGTGGGGAGGGTTAGGATTCCTTCTTTTCCCTTCCTTGCCCTTCACCTCCCTGCCTCCAGCTTCCATCTGGAGACTCCCGATTTCCTGGTGTGTCCCGCTGGGATGCCAGGCCCAGCCTACCCCTCATCGAGCACCCCCCGTTCCTGCCTCACTGGGGGCTCCTGAGTGGGGGTTCCACAGAGGGAACGAGCCCCAGGTGCTTGCTGGGCTCCGTCAGGATCCAGCAGCAGACAGTCTGTGCTCCGTGCTGAGTAATCCCTTGGCAGCATTCCCGCGCCCTTGTTCCCGGGAGCTTGTGCTGAGGAACGTGTTCCTGCTGGCTCAGCAGCGCCCGAGCGAGGTGCCATTGCCTGCTGCCTCAAGGAGAGCTTGGCAGCCCTGGGGCCGCGGGAACTCCGTGTCCTGCTGGGTGAGGAGGGTGGGGGAGCCTGCCTGTGCTCCTCCTGAGCGTGGCTGCTGGATTTCTCCCTGCTCTCCGCAGGAGGATGCGGGATCCCGGGCCATGAACAACCTGCGCAGGTCCAACAGCACCACCCAGGTGAACCAGCGGGTGAACAGCTCGCTCAGGTACAGCTCCAGCCACAGACCTGTGTCCATCTGTCCTGTGGGTACAGCTCCAGCCACGGACCTGTGTCCATCTGTCCTGTGGGTACAGCTCCAGCCACGGACCTGTGTCCGTCTGTCCTGTGGGTACAGCTCCAGCCATGGACCTGTGTCCGTCTGTCCTGTGGGTGCCACTGGGGGACATCCCACCCACATGTCCAACTTCCCTGGTCTGTGGGGGAATTGGAGCCTTCCCAAAATGTACCCTCAGCTCCGTTATGCACCTCAGGAGTTAAAACTTGGCCCTGGGACTCCAAGGTCTGGGGCTTTGGTTATTTTTTTGAACAGGAGGTCCCTTGCTTAGGGTTTCATTTCACAGAATGGCCTGGGTTGGAAGGGCCCTTAAAGTCCCATGCAGGGGCACCTTCCACTAGACCAGGTTGCTCCAAGCCCTGTCCAATCTGGCCTGGGACACTTCTCTGCCAGAGAAGTGCCCAGCTTCTATGGGCAAGTTGTGCCAGGGTCTCACCAGCATCACAGGGAAGAATTTCTGTTTGAGGAAATGGAGTGTATTTCTGTGTCTGTCACAAAAACCATTCCATTTAATTCCAACAGCCCTCATGGACCCTCCAGGCCATAACTGAGGAGACAAAAGTTCTCTGTTCCCAGTGCCCTCTGAATTGGGATTTTCCATTCTCCTGGTCTGTGCCCGTCCCTATCGCCACACACCACCCTGGAAGCCAAAGCTCTGTAAAAATGAGTCATTTGTGGATTTTCTGGCCGTGTCATGACTCTCCAGCCCCTTTCTCCCCTGTGTCACACTGATGAATCCGAGTGCCCTGTGTAGCCAGAGCACGTCCTGTGGCTGTGAGTTATCCCAGAACCTTTCTTCTCTCCACTCTGCCTTCCCTGGGTCTGGCTAAAGCTCGGAGCAGACAGGAGACTTCCTGGCCTTCTTTGAGAGCGATCCAGGAGGAAGGAAGAAACTGGCAACTCTGAGCAAAACTTCCCCGGAAAAGAAAACCACCTGGAATATCCTGGTGAGCACAGCGGGCTCTGGGAGCAGGTGGGTTTGAGGAGATGGGTTTGGTGCCCTTATCTCTGCTCACTCCATGGCAGGATGACCAGCCCCGGGCGTTCCCGGGCCCCTCCGGCTCCCACAGCCTCGAGCCGCCCGCGGGCATGAGGAGGAAGGAAGCCACCGTGCTCCTGGCTGCCAACTTCACTGCCAACAACAGGTAGGACAGGGGGTCCTGAGGGGGGGAGTGGGTGGAACTGCATGGAGAAAACACCCAGAGAGGGGAAAGGTGCTGCTCCTGATGCTCCTGTTCTCGCCACACAAGGAGCAACAAGGGCGCCATGGGCAACTGCGTCACCACCATGGTGCACA
Organism: Erpornis zantholeuca; assembly: GCA_013400515.1. Lineage (NCBI taxonomy): Eukaryota > Metazoa > Chordata > Aves > Passeriformes > Timaliidae > Erpornis > Erpornis zantholeuca. The sequence continues at coordinate 340,525 of VZTN01025903.1, read as the reverse complement.
ACAACTACTCCACTGCTGAGAAGGGCCCTGCTCCCAAGAGCTCCAACCAGGCTCCCAGCTCCCTCAAGTGAGTGCAGGGGCAGCTGGGCTGGCCCTGGGGTTGTGTGTGGCACGGGACAGGGCTGAGTGGCTTCACCTTCTGTCTCAGCAATGTTGTCAAAGCGACCTCGAACGAGGATGGGGAAGGCAGCAGCAGCTTCGTGAAGTCTCAGAAGAATTTCTCCAGCAACAACATCATGACCCGTAACAACAACAGCAGCAGCAGCAGCAGTGCTCCCCGGAGGAGGGAGGTGACCGAGGAGGAGGCTGAGAGGTGAGGGAAGGGGCAGGAGGACAGAGCCAGGAGGAGTGAGGAGCTCCGGGGGAGCTTGTTCTCATCCTGTGAGATTTCACACTGGGGAAGAGCCACTCTTAGTGCACCTGTGGGTCTGGGTGCTGTGGGGGAGCCGCCTGTGCTCGTGCTGACCCTGCCTTCCTGTCCCCACAGGTTCATCCAGCAGGTGAACCTGGCTGCTGTCACCATCCAGCGCTGGTACCGGCGGCACTCGCAGCGGCACAGGACGGCGGCCGCGGCTCTGGGGCGCCTGATGGCTGCCAAAAGGGAGGTTGGTCTTGTCCTCTGCTCTGCAGCCCAGACCCTCTGGCACCCATGTCCTGCTGGCCGCGATTCAGGTCCCTTTAGTCACCAGATCTGGGCTGTGAGAGTCGAGGGGGCTCTGGCTTTGCATCCAACCAGTCCCACCATGGTCCAGAGAGCCAGGGAGGGTCCTGTTCCCTCAGAGCTGGGCTGGTTGTGTCCGGGGATTAGCCTGTGCTGAGTTCCAGCAGGAGCCAAGGCCCAAGGGCTCGGCACCACACAGCTCCAGTTTCCCCAGCCCCCAGACTGGGAGCAGGCAGACACTGGCAGTAGCAGCACAAGCCTCCCTTAATTGCCATTGTCAGGGCCACACTGGTGGCTGGAGAAGGGATGCCCCATCTCAGCTCATCCTAATGAATCCCTAATGAGGTGGCTTGTTAGAGTGACGAGGTTTCACAGCTATTTGTGTTTCTTTGTGTTCAATTATTTATCCCAGTAATGAAAAGCTCCGTTGCTCTTGCGTGTGAGTCTATTTTTAAGCCTTGTCTCCTCGGTGCTTGCAGACCCAGATGATGATATAATAATAATAATAATAATGATAATAATTGCATTGAGGATCTAAAGAAAATGAGCTGCTCCAAAGTGGAGCTGTGCCAAGGGCTCCTCACCTGCACAGAGGGGAGGATGGGAAGCCTGGATATGGGGTGGGTGCCCCTCACCCTTCTCAGTGGTGGATGCTGGAGATCGCAGTAACATTTGTGACTCTCCTCTCTGGAAGGAAAGGCAGCAGCGGATGGAGGAGGGGAATATCCTGGATTTGCAGGAGAGGAAGGATGAGGAACGCCGGAAGATCCGAGAGGAGAAGGCACGCCTGGCACGGCACGCTGCCATCCAGGTAGGGACAGGGCCAGGCCGGCGTGGCCTGTGTGACACCATTTGTTGGCATCCTCTGGCGAGGCAGGGAGAGGCCTCTCTGCATCTCCAGGGCCTTGGCATGGGGCGGGATCAGAGCCAGCCTTGGAAATGGAGCACTCCCTCCGGAGATGGAGGTGCCACAGAGCGGTTTCCTGCTGTGCTCCTGCCAAGCCTTGGCAGCTCGCTCTGAGCTTGGGAAGACAGTGCTGGTTTCCATGTGGTTCTCAGGAAAAAGGTGACATCGAGGCAGGGAGACTCCCAGCTCCTTGGAATGGCTGAGGGTGTGTGTGCCCTGGGAATGCGACCCTCCTCAGGAGCAGGGTCCCTCTGGAGAGGGCTGAGTACCACTCCATGTCCCTTGGCAGGAAGCAACACGTCATTGTCACCCTGCTCTTGCAGCTGGTGGTGCAGATGGGGTTGGCACAGGCTGCAGGAGTTGGCAGTAAAGCTGGAGATGTTTTAAACCCCAAATTTTCGTTGCCCTAATTGGAATCATGTTCCATTGGGGGGGATTGTGGGAGACACAGCAGTGAGCAGCTGGAGGATGCAAAAATGCTGCCACAGCCTTGCAAACACAGGCTCGTGCCTTCCCAAAACTTCAGGACATCGATGGCCCCTCTGTCTCTGCAGGAGCTGCACCAGAAAAGAGCCCAAAAGGCCTCAGAGATGAAGCACTCGGCAGAAGAGCTGGTGCTGGGGAAGGAGAGCCGGAGGGTGCCCAAGAAGAAACCTGGTGCCAAACCTGCCTCAGCCAGGAATGTCAGCCCAGCCGGCAGCCTCACCAAAGCCAACAACGCCGGTGAGTCCCTCTGGAGCATCCCCAAAGCTCTGGGAGCCAGGGGAAGGAGGGGAGAAGGAGCTGTTTGCTCCGAGGAGCTGCTTCCCAGGGGCTGCCTGGGGCCGGTGCCTGACAACAGCCTGGTTCCTGCAGAGGCCAATTCCCCCTCGGCAGCCACGGAGCCAGAAGGAAGTGGCCTGGCAGCTCTTGGCTCCGTGCCCTCGCAGGACCCCGGGGCAGAGGACAAACTGCAGGTGGGTCTGCCTGTGCCTCCTGGGAGTCCTGGCAGCAGCTGCTCTGCCAGGGTGGCATCAGAGCCTTCGCTGGCTTCTGAGGAGACTCAGAAAACTCTCTCATTCTCTCATCTTCTCCCTTAGGATGTGAGCTCCGGGGAGATGGGCAACGAGGACCTGGAGACAGCAGTGACTGCTGGCAGCAGAGCTCCATCCAAGGTCACGCTCAATGAGCTGCTGGACACGCTCCGGCTGCTGGAGGAGGAGCCGGAGCTGCTGCCCCCACCCAAGCTCCTCAAGAAGGACAGATATGCCTGGATGGACAGGGTGAGCAGAGGGATGGGACTGCTGTGTCCATCCTTGGACAGTGATGGCTGCCTGGTGAGAAACAGCCGGGCACTGCCAGGGGAGCTGGAGGGGGAGCTTGGAGTGGGTGGTGGAGGAATATGGAGGAGTTTGGAGGTGATAGAGGAATTGTTTGGTCCACTGAGGTCTTGGACATCTGCAAGGATCAGCAAACCCATGCGAGGGCTGGTGGTGGGACAGGGTTTAGCCCAGAGGATGAGGCTGGTGACTGGGGCACAGTGGGAGGATTGGGCTCCAGTGATGGAGAAAAGCCAGCACCTCTTCTCCCAAGCCTTTCCCTGGGTGCTCAGTCACCATGGTCAATTCCCAGCAGGAGCCCAGCTCCAATTCCCTGACTGCTGATAACTTGGAGAAGTTTGGGAAGCTGAACCACTCACCAGGGGTCCCTGAGGATGGGGCTCTGCTCTCAGAGGCCAAGCTCCAAAGCATCATCAGTTTCCTGGATGAGATGGAGAAGTCGGAGCAGGAGAGGCCCAGGTCGGCTGCCTCGGCCATGCAGCGGGAGGTGAGTCCTTCTGTGCTGTGGGACCCCGCTGGGAATCATCCCCCATCTCCCTGTCCTCATTCAGGTGCCACCACCTTTTCATTTTGTTGTTTCTGCTGTGGCAGGGCTTCCTTTTGGAAGAGGAGCTGGCTCACGTGGAGCAGGTCTCAGCTGTTGCCACAGAGGTGACGAGCTCCATGATGAGGCTGAAGCTGGAAGTGGAGGAGAAGAAGAGAGCCATCAGCCTGCTGCAGACTGCTCTGGTGTGTCAGCCTCACACGTGGTTCTTGGGGATATGAAGCATGTAATCAGGGTTATCCCTTGATTTTACAGAATCATGGAATTGTTTGGGTTGGTTCAGGTTGGTTCTCCTGGGGCTGAACTCCCTTCTCCTCTGTCCCAGGAGGGCTGGGTGTTCCTGCTGACAGGGGTGGGAAATGTGGGCACCAGGGCTTTGCTTTAGCTCTGTCTCTTGTTTTCCTGGCCTGATGGTGATTTCCATGTGGTGGCTGTTTGATCCTTGCTCCCTGCAGACTCAGCAGCGGGAGCTGACCGACCGACACGTCAAACAGACCGAGAAGGAGCTCGGCCAGCAGCTCAGGCTGCAGAGGGAGCAGTATGAGGCAGCTATCCAGAGGCACCTGGCCTTCATCGACCAGGTATCCCCTCACACCAGCTCCTGAAGGCAGAGGCTGAGGGCTGCACCTGCCTGACGCTGGCCCCTCGCCCTGCCCAGCTCCTCGATGACAAGAAGGTGCTGAGTGAGAAGTGTGAGGCTGTGGTGGCAGAGCTGAAACAAGTGGACCACAAGTATGGCCAGAAGATCTCCCAGATGCAGGAGCAGCACGAGCTGGTGAGGGGACAGGGAAGCTGGGGGGACACATGTGTCCTGATTTTGCTCCAATGGGGCCTCTGCCCAGAGCAGTAGGGTCTCTGTCACCTCCGTGGGACCTGGACACTCCAAGGAGCTCTTTGCTGTGCACAGAGGGTCCCTGTCACCGTGGAGCTTTGTCCTGGCTCCCCAAAGGGCTCCTGTTCTCTGCTGCCCAGAGCCAGGAGCGTGGCACTGACCAAGGGACAGCATAAGCTCCCAGGCTCTGCTCAGAGAGACTCCTGCAACACATCTGGCACAGGGTGCCCAGAGAAGCTGTGGCTGCCCCTGGATCCCTGGAAGTGTCCAAGGCCAGGCTGGACAGAACTTGGGGTGGCCTGGGACAGTGGAAGGTGTCCCTGCCCATGGCAGGGGTGGCACTGGATAAGCTTTAAGGTCCCTTCCAACCCAAATCATTCTGGGATTCCATGATCCCACTGCAGGCAGAGCTCTCCCAGGCTGGGGGTGACCAGGGTGTGGTGCTGGCACAAACCCAATGCTATGGAGGAATTTTACTTCTCCCATGGATGGGGACAGCTCAGCTCACCCTGTACCAGGCCTGGCTGGAAGGCAGCACTGCTGGGCTCATCCCAGCTCTGCCATCCCAGTCCCTGCTCGTCTTTGACCTTGGAGCTGCGCTCAGGCCTGGCCAGTCCGTGGGGGTCCCTTGGTCTCTGGGGCAGGCTCTGACCCCTCCAGCTCCTGGCCAGTCCCTTGGCATGTCCCTGTCCCTGCCCCTTGAGCTGTGTGTCTCCCCTCGTCGCTGTGGACTCCTGCCCAGCTCTGCCCTGCCCGTGGCTCCCACAGACACACCTGTGTGGATTTGCCTCTCCCACACCGCTCCCCTTCTCTCTCCATCCCCTCCTTTCTTTCTCCCCAGGTCTGGCGCACTTTGGGCCCCTTTTGTGAGGTAAATGTGGTCTTTGCTCTCTTTTGTGCCTTGCCCTCTGCTCTCATGCCCTGACCTGCTGTGGCCCCACACCAGCCCCTGCTAGAGGGCTTTCCATGGCAGGGAGAGGGAAGGCTGGAGAGGAAAGCACCATCACACGGGGACAGATGGGCTGCCCTGCATGCAGGGATCCTTGGCAGCCCCCAGTTCCCCTTCCCTCTCTGTCGGTGCTCTGGCACTTTCCCAAGGGGATAGAGGAGAAGGCACTGGGAGAGCGTGTGGTCACTTCTCTGGGCTGGAAGAACACACCTGGTCAGGGCTGTGCATGTATCCATGTGCAGCTCCACAACAGCTCAGCTCCCAGGCTCCCAGGGCTTTTTTTCCTCCCAGCTTCTCTAAGGTTCTCTCATTTGCTCCCAAACAGGAGATTAAGAAACTGAAGGAACTCATGAGCGCAACCGAGAAAGTCAGACGGGAGAAGTGGATTGAGGAGAAAACCAAAAAGATCAAAGAAATCACTGTGAAAGGTACGGGGAGGTTCCCTCAGCAGCAGCTGGAGCTGGGACAGCACCAGGGTGGTCCAGGAGAGATTGGGAAGAGCTCCTTGCTTTGGGTGGTGTTTGCTCCCTGGTTTTGGTGGAGCAGAAAACCCCTCTGTGCTCATCCCTGCTTGGAGCTGGCCAAGGGCACCGGGGTGGGATCCAGGCCGAGCCGTGACTGTCCTTCCTGCTGTCAGGGCTGGAGCCGGAGATCCAGAAGCTCATGGCCAAGCACCGCGAGGACATCCGGCAGCTGAAGCTGCTGCACGAGGCCGAGCTGCTGCAGTCGGACGAGCGCGCGGCGCAGCACTACGGGCGGCAGGCGCAGGAGCTGCGGGGGCTGCTGGAGCGGGAGAAGGAGGAGCAGAGCCAGCGGGAGCGGGAGCGAGCCCGGCAGAGGTGCGTCCCTCGGGGGTCACAGCTCTGGGGGTGCTGCCCAGCCCCAATCTGCTGGTGGGATCCCAAAATCTGCAGCTCCACGGGGAGCAGCCCCTTTCTCTGCACCGGCCTCAGGTGTGCGATGCCGCTGAGGCAGGAGCATCCTCTGGCATCGTGAAGGGCAGGCTGGAGAAGAGGCTGAGTACCCTGAGGCACATCCCTGAGTGTCTGTGTCCCGCAGGTGTGAGCAGCAGCTGGAGCAGGAGGAGCAGGCGCTGGAGCTGCAGCGGCGCCGGCTCTATGCCGAGGTGGCCGAGGAGAAGGAGCGGCTGAGCCAGCAAGCGGCCAGGTGGGCAGGCTGGAGGGGCTGGGGGCAGCCCTGGGGCCATGCTCGCCTGGGAAGAGGTGCTGGTGTGGATGGATGCTGGGAGCTGTGTCTGTGCAGGCAGCGGGCAGAGGCAGAGGAGCTGCGGCGGCAGCTGGAGGCCAACAGCTTGGCGCTGACCCGGGCACTGCGGGACGAGTACGGCAAGGAGAAGGAGGAGCAGGAGAGGCGGCACCAGGTCTGGTTCCCCTTCACCTCCAGCCTTTGGGTGCTGGCACCACCAAGCCTCAGACCCCACTGGGGTGGTGCCAGCAGCTGCTCCTAGCCAGCACAGGATGCTCCCAGGGCTGAGCTATTGTTTTCCCTTCTCCTCACAGGCAGAACTGAAGGTGCTGAAGGACCAGCTGGAGCTGGAGAAGCAGGCCTGGGAGGCCAACTACGTGAAGAAGGAGGTAATGGCAAGAGCTGTCCTCCAGCGGTGCAACCCACGGGCTCTGAGAGGGATTTGAGGCCACGTTTGCTGTCTCCGTCCCCAGGAAGCCTGGCTGCTCTCTCGGGAGCGGGAGCTGCGGGAGGAGATGAGGAAGGAGAGGGACAAAGAGATCGAGCTGGTGATCCAGCGCCTGGAGGCCGACACGTCCTTGGCCAAGGAGGAGTGTGAGAGGGCAGCAGAGAACAGGTGAGGGGGAAAGGGAGGAGGGAGGTCCCAGGTCCTCCAGGGGCTGGTCCCTTTTCCCTGTCCCCTAGGCACCTCTCCAGTGAGCTCTGGAGCAGTGTTAGTGCGCAGGAAGGAGCAGCTCTCAGGGACAAAGTTTACCTCTCACCTGAGGAAACAGCCCTGGATCTCCTGTAGGACAGCTCTGCCCTTGCTGCTGTGCCCTGGTCCCTCCTGCAGCGGGAAGGGGGCTGGGATGATCCCTGCAGCAGCAGGGTGAGCCAGGCTGCCTGTCCTTCCTGCCGATAGGATCAAGAGGATCCGAGACAAGTACGAGGTGGAGCTGCAGGAGCTGGAGCGGTCGGAGCGGAAGCTGCAGGAGCGCTGCAACGAGCTCAAGGGGCGGCTGGCCGAGCTGGAAGGGGACAGCATCCGCCTGCAGGGCCTGCTGAAGCACAAGGAGCAGGAGGTGGAGGAGATCCGGAAGGTGAGTGAGGAGCAGAGCCAGGGCCCTGCCTGGCCCGTGCCTGGACGTGCGGGACCAGCGCTCCCAGGGGCACAGGGGCCTGACCGAGGTGTTCCAGCAGGAATTTGCGGACAGGCTGGTGGGGACGGAGGAGGAGAACGCGCGGCTGAAGGCGGAGATGGCGGAGCTGAGGGCCCGGCAGCAGCTGGAGCTGGACAGGCTGGTGCGGGAGAAGGACCGGGAGCTGGAGGAGGTTCACAGGAGGTGAGGGAGCCCAGGGGAGGTGCAGGAGCTCGGTGCTGCATCCTCGGGAACAGCTTCCAGCCCTGTCCAAGCAAACCGGGCAGAAGAGCCTTGCCCGAGCCAGCTGCTGCTCAGGCACCCTGAATCCTCTGTCCCTTGTCACTGCTGGCCTGCTCTGTGCCATCCTGTCCCTGGGGCTGCTCCTGTGCCTGCCTGCAGGACATGAGTGCCAGGAGAGGCCAGTGGGGCACAGCTCTGTCTGCGTTCCTCCCTGGCAGGAGCCCTGGCCAGGATCGCTGTCACCTCCTGGGGGCTCTCCGTGGCTCACACACGATACCTGTGATGGCAGCCTCGTGATCTTCTCCAGAGGCTTCTGCCAAGAGGCTGAGGGCAGCTGGGACATCTCTAAAATTATGATAATTAAGCCTTAGGAAGCTAACATGCCTTTCTTCCTGTAGACAAGTCAGTCCACAGTCCCCAGCACCCACCAATGGAATAAAGGTGCTGCCAGTGTGTGATGGCACCTGGAGCCCAGCTTTGGCTGGGAGAGAGAGGCTGAGCTCCCAGGGCTGAGATCCCCTGCTGGGGCAGGGCACTGAGGTGCTCAGCCCCCCCGTGTCTGTGTCAGGGTGAAGGCAGCGGTGCTGAGGAAGGAGGAGAGCATGAGCAGCCTGCGGAGGCAGTACGAGGTGAGTGAGGGCTCCCTGGCCCTGGCCAGCTGTGGCTCTGCCGGGCACTGTGAGCTCTCCCTTGTGCTCCCCTGCAGGCGGCCGTGCAGAGAGCCAACCTCCTGGAATCCCTGCTGGAGCAGCAGCGGCAGCTGGCCACTGAGTGACCGTCCTGCTGGCCAGGGAGCGGGGCTGGGGTTGGGGTCAGGCTCTCCCCTTGTCCTCTCGTCTCCCCTCTTCCCTTGTCCTTCACACCCTGGGTCCTGGTGCCCTGCTGGGACTGTTGGTGGCCTTCAGATGTTTAGGAGTTTTGTTCTGATAATAAATTTCTGCTGGTTTCTACAGCTGTTTCTGTACCTGTGCACGTCAGTGCCAGAGCACGAGTGGCTCTTGCTCGAGGTCGGTGCCCACTCCCCTCTTCCCCACCCCATTCCTGCATCCCAAGACCCTCCCTTGCCCTGAGGGTGCCCAGCACCTCCATCTATGCCTTGCTTTCCGTTCTAAACTGAAATATCCAGTGGGCTGCAGGGAGGCAGAGCCAGGGCAGGATGTGATCCCATAGCCTCTGCTACCTGCAGATTCCTCAACATCCCCTGACAGGGCCGGGAAATGCCTGGGCTGGGCCGGTGGCATCTGTTTCCTCTCGGCCGGGAGTGTGTGACCGCTCCGGTCCCTCCCTCGGGCCGGCAGATGTTTTCTCAGCAGAGTCCCGGGTGTTTCCCATCCGTCCTGCCGGCCCCTGCGCTCGGCTGGAGCTTCCCCCTGCCCCATGGCAGCACTGCCAGAGCGCCCACGGTGACACGGAGCCACAGAGGGACCTTTTGTCACCCCAGGAAGCTGCACAGGGGCTCGGCCACTTCCCGACGCTGGAGTTTGTCCCAGCGTGGGCTCCTGGCTGCGGCTCCCGGGGGCGGTGTGGGCCCAAGGCAGCACTGTCCGGCACCGCCGCTGTGGGGTGAGCACCCACCCGCGGTGCCCGGGGTGTGCCCGGCCCCGCTCCCGCCNCGCTCGGCCAGGCTGGCGGCGGCTCTGCGGCCGCTGCGGGCTCTGCCAGGGATCCCCAGCGCAGGAGCCCCTCTCCCCCCGCTCCCCCGGGATTAGCGGCATGAGCGGGGCCCGCTGGAAGGAGGTCAGGAGCGCAGGGGGCTTTTGGCAGCCGCCGCGCGGGAATCGCGGCTCAATCTGGTGTCTGCCCGGGAGGGGATTAGCTGCAGCCCCAGACAAATCAGCCGGGAAGCCGGAGCAAGTGGCAGGATCCGAGCAGGGTAATCTCTCTCTGGGAAGGATCTGTAATCTCCCCTGCTAATTGGGGCGGCGGCAGTGGCACTGCCCGGACCGGGAGGGGATGCCAGGGAACTGGTGCCACCCTGCACCTCTGCCTGGGGCTGCACCAGCCCCGGCCCAGCCCCGACCTCGGGGGTTCCCTGGGGCTTTGGGCCTCGGTTCTCCTTTGGGATTTTCACTTTTACAGCCACGTTGGAAATCTGGTGGGAAGCAGGACAAGCGGAACAGGGTGGGTGGTGGGTTTGGGTGACCGTGACAGAGCTCAACCCTCCTCCTGGATGTGTCTGGTGGGGCTACTGGAGGTGTCACCTGGGCAAGGAGGGTGCTGGAGCATGGGGCTGCAGTGCTTGGTGTCCCATCTGAGCAGGGATTTCGGGTCTGGCACAGCAGGGCTGGGCAGGCACACACTCCATGCTCATCCCCCTATCCTATCCCAGTGCCATCCCCAGTCCATCTCTGTCTTCTCCCATCTCATCCTCACTTCCATTCCCCCAGTCCTTATTCTCATCTTCATCTTCCTCCTCATTCCACCCTCTCCCGGACACAGGAGGGAAGGGACACTGGGCACTGGGGCTGCCACCCCCAACAAAATCCAGGAGATTTCGTCCCCTCCCACTCACCAAACCCCCTCTGCCCCTTCCCAGTGCCAGGAAGGTCTCAGCTCATCCTCATCCCACGCACACTGGGAGCAGCTGAGTGTGCTGGGGATGGCTGGGCCCGGTGGGTGCCCGGTGCAGGTGGGTGGGTGCCCGGTGTGGGCTCGGCAGAGCTGCCCACCCCCGTCCCACCTGGCCGTGACTCAGCCAGTGCCAGCTCAGCCACGCAGGGAGTGGGGCTGGCTCTGTAACCCACCCTGGTGGCACATGGCCACCCACTCCCACAGGACCATGGCCAGTCCAGAGGGCAACGATGGCACCAAAGTTCTGAGAGACCCCAAATGCTTCAGACACACACACTGTACCAGGTGAGTGCCACATTTGCTTGGCTACTCTGACGCCCAGGAAGGCTCATGGAGGGGCTCAGGGTGTCCCACAATGTGGGGTCATGGCCTTTGCACATCCAGAAGGGACCAGGGACCCAGTGGAGAGGGGGGCAATGGGAGCAAGGGGGTGCCCATGAGCTGCCCCCAGCCGGGGGTCTCCAAAATGAGTGATGGGGCACCAGCGGTCCCCTGATAGCTCTGGCAGAGGCACTGGGGATCGTGTGGGACAGAGCTGCTCCAGAGCAGAGAAATGTGGAGGCAAGGGAGAAGGGAGAAACTGGCTCCAGCGTGTTTATTCTCCCAGCAGCCGGTAATTTTTCCAGGCCTGTATCTATTTGTGGCGACGTGACATGTGCAGCGTGGTGCTGTTCTGTGCAGGCTTGAAGGCTTGTAAAAAATTAATCGTGTACGCAAAATTTGGCTTTAAATATTCAAACTGACGGTGGCGATGTGCGAGCCCCGTGCTCAGAGCTGAGCCCAGCGAGGGGTGGGATGAGGGCTTGGATGGGGGTCCCAGGAACGGGATGGGACAGGATGGGACAGGATTGTCCTGCCATGACCCTGGAGGAATAGTCCAGCCTGGGTCCCAGGTGGGCTTGGTGACCAGCGGCACCCACAGTTCTGCCAGGGTCTGGCTGGGAGCTGCCGGGGTTGTGGGTGAATCTCTGGGATGTTCCCTGCCAAGGAATTGGGACTACCAGGTTTTGGACCATCCTGTGTTTGGAGGGCACTCTCCCATGTGCCAGGGCTGTGGTGTCGAGCAGACGAGGCCAAACTCTGGCCCCACATGGGGCAGCCCCCCAGCCCCAAGGGGACCCCACACCACGGGCCTGGCTGGGGCTGCTGGGGCGGCTCCGCTTTCCCTCGGGGCGGGACTGTGAGGCTGTGCTGGGGCAGGGGGCAGAGATGGGGTGCAGGGTGTGTGTGTGGGGGGCTGGTGGGGGGTTGAGGGCAGAGCTGCCCATCCTGCCCCTGTTTCCCATCCCTGTCCCCATCCCTGGTCCCGGGAAGCCGGCGGTACCCGGGATGGGTCAGCACCGGGACAGTTCCTTACTTGGGGGGTCCCAGCCCCGCTCCCCGGGGATCCCGTCCCCACTCTGGGGGGTGGCTGCCCCTGAGTTGTCCCGGCTCTGCTCGGGGGTCCCGGCCCCGCTCTAGGGTGGCGGCTGCCCCTCGGGGGTCCCATCCCC